>WBMZ01000434.1:0-98105 GCA_013400975.1 Atrichornis clamosus | reverse complement strand
ACGGGCGCTCCCCGCCCTCCCACCGCCCCCTGACGGCAGCGCCCTGACGGCAGGGCCCTGGCAGAGCCCCGGTCCCGCCCGCACACTCACGCCCTCCCCCCACTTCCCCCCGTACTCACGGCCTCCAGGCGGGCCCCACACCGGCCCCCAGCGCGCCCCAGCCTATATGCGGTGCCTGGCAGGGTGCGGGGGAAAGCAGCCCCCGGCCGGAACCGCCCCGCCCGGGAAACTCCGGCTGGCACCGGGAGCTCCCGGCGGCCGCCGGGCGCAGGCACCGCCCCCGCCCTCCCACGCGCGCGCGAGCGCCTTCGTGCGGCGGCCGCCGGCGGGAGCGGCTGCGCGGCGCTGTGCGGGCGCCTCGGCGAGGGGGCTGCGCCGGGCGGGCGGTCCGCGCCTTCGAGTCCTGTGCTGAGGGGGAGGGCGGCCCTGCCGTCAGCGGGGACGTTGGGTACTTTCCTCTCGCCGGCGGGGAAACCCGCCCGCAGAATGTGCTTCCCGGGCGGGGATTTCCAGCTCGAGGGAGCGGCGCCGTGCGGGGCTGGCGGGCAGCCGGCAAGGGGAGCGGCCCCGGCCCGCCGCACCTCGTACTAAGCCCCACGGCACGGGCTGCGCACGCAGGTCCGCGCTCCTGGCGAGGACCGGGCTTGCCGCAAACCCGCGGTTTCCCCTTTGCTCCTTGACACCGGTGTAAAACACAGTTGCTCGGCCGCATTTCCTAATATAGGCAGCTCTGCAGCCTGCAAGGGGGGAAGCAACATGACCGATGAAAGACTTCGGTCATTGAAAACCATGGGGGAAGAACAAGAGGAAGACAAAATAAGACCATAAATTTCCACTGGAGGGGTTTAAGACAGTGTCTCTGCATATCGAAATCTGAAAAACTTCCACAGCATCTACCAGAACGCTGACCAAAAGCTCAAAATCTCCCAGCACAGTCATGGTCTGGCATTTCCTATGAACAAACAGCAGATAAAAGATTTTAAAAAGCCCCATTTTGTGATGATAGATTGGTAATAGGGTGCTTACACAACTGAGAACTGAAGAGTAAAAATAAAGGAAGTGTAACAGAGCATTATGACACTAGTGGGTAATTTTCTGTAACAGAGTTCCAGTAAGATGAGTTTGCAAGAGACTCATTCATACCTTTTCTAAAATGCTTTCAAATTTCCTGCCGTGTGTGATGACGTCTATCATATATAACAATACTGTCAAATCTGAACCACCTTGCTGTGGTGACAGCTAGTACAACACAGCTTCTCCTGTAACACGATTTAACATCAACATAGACATAGAAACATTTGCTTTTCAGCAATTGCACAAAAAAAAAGTTTAAAACTTCTTTAGAAGTTTAAAATGGTTGTCAAATCACTGATACATTGGTTTAAGGAAGCTGCTGACACAGGGAAGGGAAGATTAAAAAACGGAGCCAGCTCTTCAAATGCCGTATATGAAGAGTGATGAGGTGTGGTATTTAGAGCTTTGTTTGGCATAGGGAGCTGTTTAATGTCACACAAGGAACTGAGCTCTGTATTTGTACGTGTGTGTGGCTTTAATGCCAAATGCTTAAAGATTTACTTTGACTGGTTATCCCCAGTTTCGGAACTTCAAGCAGGACTCCCCGGATGAATTTATATTGATCGATTGTAACAGACTCTTGACTTTTTTACCGTACAATCTCCCAAGACTAGTTAATCCAGTGTTCCTCCTTAACGCTCCTGCATCCCTCCCTCCCTTATGCCACTCCACCCCTAGCCACTATCTGCCCTTGCCCCCCTGTACCCTTGGCCTCCTGCTAATCTGCCAATATAAACTGCTATTTCCTCCCCTCCCAGGCCTCAAGGCGAGCAGTTTCAGGTTCTCCCTTTGTGCTTGGCAGCCGCATGTTGCAATGAGGAGGAAGGAAGGGGATGAAACTAAAAAGCAGGCTAAAATGCTTGAGATAACAGAAAAAGAGGTGTAGCTGCCCTGAGCTGTCAGGTTCTTTCTGCTTACCTTGCCTAATTCAGTATAGTAGCAGCTCCCCATTCCCAGTAATGTCTTCGATTTCCAGAGAAAGAGATAAGAGGGAACTTTCCCCGCTTAGCTGCAATGATGGATAGTCCTTTCCGTAAAGGACATGATGTAACTAAAGGGTTCCTCCTAGGACTGAAATTCCTGAGGAACTGTGCGTTATCCTTAGTGTTCTGTGTCTGGCTTTAGCCTGAGGTCAGGGTGACTCTTCAGAGGCAGAGCAAAAGGACAGCAGTGGTGCTTAAGCCCTACCCAAGCTAAATGCATGCTTTGGCTTTAGTTCTCAGGCTGTGTCTTATCTCTAGGACTGTTCCTTATTCCAGCCCTTCCACCAATTGCAGCAAGCTTCCAAGATCACAATCTTGACCTAAAAACCAGTAGGATTGATAAACTGAAACAAGGCCCTCTGCTTTGCAGACTCTTAGCTCTGGAGAGGGGGGGAAGAAGGCAGCATTCAGATAAAGCTGTCCTCAACCAAAGAAAATTTCTTTCATAAGGAGTCCCATCTAATTGCAGAGGTCAGACTGCTAATAAAAGTGCTGCTGCCACATAACCAATGTTTATGAAAATAAACCTAATGGCAGTGTGGACTGGAACAGCAAAGGTGATAGAGCAAATTTCTGGAGATGGAAGGCAGTGACCCTGCAGTATGAGTGCGTTATTAATGCCACACTAGCACAGACAGCCCTGGAAGTACCTGATGTAACTGCGAGTCCACAAGGCTTCTCTGAAAGACCTGATGGATGTCAGTCTCCCCATGCTGTCATCCTTCTCTGATGCATTCTCCAGTTTACCATCTTCCACAACATTAAAACATCTGGCTTTAGTGGTCCCTCTGTAACACACCTCTAAACATCTGTGGAGAGATGGAGAAAACACAGTTATTTGCCTTTCCATTGCTACTGACTCTTGTACTCACTCTCCCACAAATCTAAACCCACCTGTAAAACCTGTATTAAAAAATAAAACCAGGTATCACTGTTTAGTGCCCACATTTTTCAGCTTTCCAAAGGTATCAAATGCCTCCATGGAACATGACCTACTTATTTTGAACTATGAAGTGTTAGCTTCACTGCAAGCATCAACCCCCATTCCAGCAGTAAGGAGGTAAGTTTTGTCTTATAAACTGACCTGAGATAGTGATTAGTGTTCCACAAAAAAACCTGACCAAATTTTCTTTGGAAGGAACTCATCAACTCCTTCAGGACATAAGGGGAAGATAATGATGAGAGAAATAAGGAAAAAAAAGTAGATATTAAGGAAAACTTGGGAAAAGCCAAGTTGAGGCAGAAAATATCAGCTGCAGATAAAGTTGCATTATCAATTCAATTTACAAATGAAGCCAAATTCCAAGAGCAGAGTAATTCTGACATCCTGTAAACATGAGATCAGACAAACTATCTTTTGATAATCTACGTGGGTGCAAACTGCCCACTTTGTTTTGACTAAACACAGCAACAGAGCACCTACAGCTAGACTAGCAATAATGATTACTTTTTTCTTTTTTTAAATGAAACTTTTTAAATTGCATTTGGGCATACAGCAAAAAAAAAAAAGTAAAAAGATCACAAGGGACAAATATAATAGCTAGACATTAAGGGCATCCATGACTCATTGTAATAACCTGAAATGTTCAAAAAAAATCTTGTTGCTCCCTTTCTGAAGGTCAGTACACTCACAATCTGCAAAGTTTCCATTCCCTTTGCACAGAAGCGAGGTTTTTTTCCACATCCTCCTACACAAAGGATCACGAGTACAAAAGTTTAAGTTTACCTAAATCAGTTGTGGGTTTTCTCACATTTAGTGCTAATTCTCCCATTAGCCATGAATAGTCTCAAGAATGTATCAAGATCATGCTGAATAAGTTGAGGCTTTGAAATCAGTCAGAAACTCTTTTTTATTAATATTTACGTGGAAGATAAAAAATAATCGGAATGAGTTGCACGAAGATCTTGGTAAATGTTGAGTTCAAGTCTCTTTTTAGATTGGAGAATCTGCTCACTTTTCTAAGTTTTACTGTCTGCTTCTAAGAAGACGACTTTGTTCTTCTGGTGGTGTAATAAACATTACATTCAGCAGGAGATAGGAATGTGAAAAATGCCAATGCAGAGATGACTGGACTAAAATAAACCACACTTAGGTGGAAAGAGGACCACCTATATATCAAAGAAATCAAAAGGCTTCTATTCAACTACATCAAATTGTGTCAATTCAGAGCTTCCCATTCCTGTTTTTTACAAAGGAGTTGTCTTTCGAAACAGCAAGTTGTCTTCTTTGACTCCAAGTTACTTCCTGCTGTCAGAGTAAGAACATTTCTCTAGGTCTGATTTCCCTTGTTTATTCCCCATCATCTCTCTGCAGATTTTTGAACCTTCCTAAGGTGTTTAATTTGCTTTAGTTGAACAAGCTGTTGCTATTCCTGTTCTTGAGGGATCTTTTATGTCAATACTCCTTCAACTGAAAGAGAATCAGATGTGGCACTGTTTAATTTCCTGAGGATTACACTGGACATTTTCTACCACGACTACTGCTGGGTTCAGGAAGATACAAGTGGTTTGTGAATCACGCTGAACGTGAGTCCATCGCACTTTTCCTAGAAAATGGGTCATTGCCTTGACAAAGAGTTCTGTTTAAAAGGCCAGCTACCTCAGAAATTAAATAATCCATTCAGAGGCTACAAATACAAGCTGAAGTTACCCAGAGTATCTACATCACAATTTCAAACAGCACATAAGCACATGGGAATTCACTAACTCCCACAAACCCATGTACAAAGAAGAACTTAAGTTTTCTGTTGCAACATGCAAAATAAGGCCCTAAGTCTGCAAGCAAAACCAGAAATCTGAGCTCTGTGCCTGAGTTCCCAATGCAGCTACTGGGGAACTGATCTGTGATTTACAGCAAAACCAAAAAAACTCAAACCCCTGTGCGCAAACTGAACAAGTCATAAATCAGCTCTACTTGAACAACAATGGCACGAGCAGTTGTAGCAGACACAGGGTTAAATGACAGGAGTGGGGGCTACTTAGGTTAATCCTGGTGCCAAATGGTAGTAAAACTGCAGCCTAAGGGAAGGTGAGCTTTCCCTTTTCGTATTCTGCTGCACAATACTATGTTTCTTAAGAATATTTTGAGAAATAAGAGGAATCATAGTTGTACTGAAAATGCTTTCACTTCTTAGGACTTACGGGAATAAATAAATTAAAAGTAATGTAACATGCTCTACTGGGAAAAAAAAAGTTTCCTTTAGACTTTACTCTAAATTGTAATATTTTCCTGAGAATATATTAGAGGAAAAACATAGTGAAAACAGAAGAAGAGGGATGAGTCTTTGTTAAGGGGTTAAGCTAGTATTTTTGGCTAGCAGCTACAAATTGAATATTAACCTACATACCAATATCTACAGAAACAGGGAGGGGATTTGGGGGAGGAACAACAAGTGCCAAAGGAGTGAATATAAATGGCTGTTTATGAGAAGGTTAGAAGACTGGGTTTCTAGAAGCTGCATTTTCTGTCAATTTTTGACAGGTTTGCTGTTAAATTGTTCAAACAATTGAAAAGTTATTGAGGTGGAGTGGACAGACAGATACATTCTTGTATTAAAAAATGATTGCATAAATGAGATGCCAAAATCAAGCTAAAACCCTCACACTAGATATCATGCTGAATACTCTTTTTTTTTTTTTTTTCAGTGGAGTAGGAAGAAAAATTGCTCCATTCCTGGTGTACTCCGTCAGAAGACTCAGAAAACAAAGAATATACTGACAGGGCTTATTTTAGCATCAATCAGTAGCTGCACAGACCTAAAATCCATCTATCCCAGTACCAGCCAGTACCAGACATCCCTGGTATCAGTTAATCTCTTTGTATCATGAAAGACATCTCAACCTCTAATACAATAATCTGAGCCTGTCGTCAGAAGTTCAGTGTTACTAATTGAGATAATCCAAAAGGTCACTCCAGTCCTTATGAACAAAGACTTTTGGGGAAAAAGAAGTTTGAATCCAAACTGAAACACCCCTGAGTCAGGAATTCAGAGTGGCAGTGAGCACAGCTGTCATGGGAAGCAGGAGCTAGATGCTGTGCTCATTACCCCACAGTGCTGCTGAGAGAGGGTACAGTAGCCTTCGAGAAGCAAAGGGTTCTTTGTTTCTCTGTTGAGTAATTTCAGCAGAAAAAGGCCTTTTTCAGCTGAGAAAGCACTGTCCTAAAGATCACTGAGATCAAAGAACGTGAAGAGAAGGGCCAAGGTAAGATTCTCCCATCCTTTCATTATGCAAGATTAAAGAAACAAAGCACCCCATTCCTAACATACAAGACAGTAAGAGCATGTTTTCAACAAAAAGAAAAACCTGATAAAATGTGCTCGTACAGCATCTGGAAAATTAAGCCCCAGCCTTTGTGGCTTAAAGTCATTACTTTAGAAAACATTAATGTCAAAAGTTGACATGAGATGGATTTTATCCTGCTCTGAGACTAAAGCACATGTTTGAAACAGACAAGACCACCAGTCCTGAGACAAAGGTACTGTGCTCCCTTCAGGCTCTGGAATAGTGGAGATTAGATTACCATCTGGCACAGAAGAAGTCTCAATATCAAATGTGTTGAAGCCTTAACCACACAGCATGATGTCTAGCACCACCTGCACTTTGAACAGTACAAATGCTAGGGTCTGAATAAAGTACCAGTGTCCTGGGTCTTGATACTGGCCTCTTGCCACTTCCTTATGACTTCCTTAGTTTGATTTAAAAGAAAGTTAACTTTTATCTTATCTCAAAGCTCTTCCTAATACAGTTTTGAATGTGTATCTAACTAGGAGCATGGTTTGTGTCTGAACTTTGTCAAACACATGCTGTAGGTCTTCAGGACACTGTCTCCTTCACTTGGCACAAAATTAGCTACTGTGAGAACATTTCCAAAATTAAGCAGGTTATCTTCCTTTGAAAGAATATACAAGAGTTTGGCATTGGCCCAGGACTGTAGGAGTTTCTGTTTTCTGTGGTTCTGTTTTTCTTACTTGGAAACAATAGTGGTATTCATGCCTAGGCAGTTCATGAGGTTACAGCTTCTGAGACTGCGTTTCTCAATACGCAGCAATCACTATAAAAGATGCAGCATACTTTAGACCTTAGCATATTCAGTGTTACCACAGTGATTTCTCTTCTGCCGGTTCCTATGGAGTAATTAAAAAAAAAATTTGTTTTAAAGTGAAATGTTGCATGTACATATGAAGCTGCTCAATCCTGCATCCAGACATGTAGACCTATGGGCCAAGACTTTGTAGACTGAAAAACATATACATCGTGAGTGCTACTCTTTTGTTTTTATCCTTTCAAATCTCTCTTTCCCCTTCCAGTCAGCTTCTCTCTAGCCAATGCTAATCTCCTGCACACAGAAAATGAGCACATTTATACAATATCCTGTTTGTCAAACGTTGTTTTGTCCCGTTAGTTATTGCACACAAGTACTCTTCAGCTGACAAGTTGTCAGCTACATTGTTCGCAGGTTGTCAGGCCTCCCACAGTACAGTATACTTGCCTAGCCTCAGAGAGAAAGACTATGGCTTTTTCATAGACAGAAATAAGCAAAAAAATTCATTGTAAACCAATTTCTTCTGTTCAATAAATAGTTCAACAAAGGACAAGTCTCTGCAAAGCAATGCCTGTTTGTCTTCTGTAATATAACGCTGCAGCAGGCACTGCAGTGAGCTATAGAAGGCAGGCATGCTACAGCAGCTCTGAACACAAAGAGAGCTGCTGACCAACAAAATGCTCGGGAAACACCAAAAAAGGGTGCAGAATCTGAATGTCGGGAAAGAGAGGGACAGAGGTTACAATGATGCAATTGGCAAGAGAGAATCATCTAGTAAAATGTGTAAGGGCTATAGAATAGATATTTATATCTGAACTGGTCAGTCTTTACAGTCGAATGAAAAGAAAAACATGCCTTTAGGATGTGTTTTTATATTAAATCCTAAAATAGACATTTAAAATGGATTACATGCACCACCCCGAAGTGCCTTTTTCTCTCTGTTAATTGCTAAGGTGGTGAGAATGTTAAGGCACTAGGGAGGCTGTTCTAAGGCTATTAGGACAAATAACCAAACCCAACTCCGTTTTTAATCTCGCATTTTTGTAAGCTCATTAGGAGGCAAGCATAACTAAAATCAGTGGACAAGGGAAAATGATAAATGAATCAGTGGTTGCTCCAGATATAAATGTTTTTAAGTGCATGGTTTATGTAGCAAAGGCAGGAACTCAACAGTTGTTCTCACTAACCAGACCTGTGGTCTGCTGCTCTTTCTAGGAACCACAGAAGATACAAGAAGTTCTATAGCAGGAAATTATGGGTAAACACAGCAGCTCTCCAAATACCTTTTTGTTTCTGTCCATTTTTCACTGTTGTTTCATCAAGGACAGGAATTGATAAAAACTGCAGAGAAATGAAACTGAAATTCATCTTGGGGCAGGGGATCAGAACACAAGTTAGATTTTTTTGTTGTTTCTTTTTTAAAGCACTGCTTTGGAGTGGGTTTTTTAGAAGATAATCAGGAAAGGGTCATTGTCTTAGTGGTGCAATTACACATAATGAGCTATGGCAATAGCATATTTCTAGGAGGACACTATCTGTAGATGTCCATTTGGCAGGCCTGAGGTCATAAAACACCAGCCTGGAAGGCCTAGACTGAGTAGCCACATGCATTGGTCCCAAAAAGCCTTTTCTGAGCAGCAAGCACCTTCTCTTGGGTTAGGCTAATCCTCCCTGCAGCTAAGGACATTGCTGTCCCCACTGCCACATCTGAACATGAATTCCAGGTCACAGCAGCTGCATTTCACGTTAGCAGCAGCTCTGCCATCTCGTCCTTATTCTGTATGTTCACAGGTAAAATAAAATGCAGGAGATGACTGCTGTTGGGGCAACCAGAAGGAAGAGAGGGCATAGGGATGAAGAGCTCATCAGTAGGGTGGTCCTGCAGAAGAGTAGAACAGTGCATTTCACACATCAAGATTTTGGAAAGCTGAGCAGTTCATGGGCGGGTTCAGGCACATAGAAACTTTTGACATACTTACAAAGTGCGGCATAGGGCCAGATTTCACAAACAAGTAGTCCAGATAATCAAAATTATCTGGCTGCTCCCACCAAGGACTGTGTTTTCCAGAGTACGATCTATCATGTAGCGTGACAGTGGTATTTTATTGCCAAAGAGGCTTCAGTGGAATCCTCAGTGAAGCTTCAGATTGATTTCTGGGAAACAAGCTTTCCAGAGGGCAGGATATTTGACAGCATTACCCTCAAAGTTTGTGGGAATCATCTTTGAGTCTGAAGGGATATGAGAGTTCATGGACTGAATACGGATCTTCCCAGCCCATGGAGCCAAGGAATCAGAGGAGCGATGCACACCACTGCTGCAGAGCCAGAGTGTTTCTATGGGAGCATCTGCTATCCCAGCAGAAGTGTACTCAGCCGGGAAAGTCCATCCCTGAGGTTCCTTGGGGTAGCTACAGTCACCCTAAATGCTACAGACCACACACCTCTATGGAAAACTGTTGTGAGGAGAGGGAAGCAACACAGTCAGACGTTCTCTCTGTCGCCTTCCCCTTGGCATCCCCCATCAGCTCCTGCAGCCAGCCACGGTGGAGCCCACAAGGCCATGCTTCCGCCATCTGTGCCCCAAAAGGGAGCTGTATACAGCCATCTCTATCCCTGAAAGAGAAGGGACAGGATCTTGTTGACCTGCAGTGCACGAGAAGTCAGGATTCAGGTAAATCTGTGTTTCCTGGGCAGCCCATGAGCTGGAAAAGGTCCAGCCCTGGCAGAGCACAGACACTGCCTGACTCAGTGCCACCCACATGCATCAGGGTGGTACCCAGTGCAAAGGACAACCTGGGCAGGTCACGTCCCTGCCACATGGTGGCCGTATTTCTGAAGCATGAGATGGTTCTTGGGCTCTTCACACAGAATATAGGTGATTAAGAGGTCTGTGCACATCAGCAGGTCATAGGCTGTAACTTAGGCAATGAACCTCCAAGGCTGCTTCTGGTCACAGGAAGTTAATAAGGAAAAAATTGATATAAAGAGAGAGAACAAAGTACAGCATTGTCTGCAGGGATTTAACCGCCCATGTGCCAAGTGGTGCTGAGAATGCCTGGAATTTTTTCATAGTAGCAGAGTTTAGGTACTATTGCAACTGTTCACACAGAGTTCTATTACAAGAATTCATGGAATCATGGGTTGGAAGGGACCTTAGAGATCATTTAGTTGCAGCCCTGCTGCCATGGGCAGGGACACCTTCCACTAGACCAGGTTGCTGAGACTACCTCTAACCTGGCTTTGAACAGTTCCAGGGATGCGGCATCCACAGCTTTTCTGGGCAACCTGTTCCAGTGTCTCACCACTCTCACAGGAAAAAATTTCTTCCTAATATCTAATCTTAGCCCACCTTCTGTAATCACATCACATGCTACATAGGTTTATCTCACTGACTTTAACTTCAGAGAATCCTGCCCCTTCAGTCATACTGAGCCACTTGCTGTTTTTTGAGTGTTGACTCCAAGAATTAGGGTTAGGAAACACTCATGGCAGTTCAAATCCCAATCCTTCTCATAGTGTGCCACTCCACACAGTGGGCTCTGGGCTGGATGCTGAGATTCAGGCTCAACTACAGATTAGTTTAAAAGAAATTGAACCTGAAGAGAACTGGGTATCACAGATTAAACTTTGGCAGTTTTCACCCATTTTTCTTGTATCAGTTGATTAACTGATTAAGAAAAAGAAAATATTTTTCCTACCAATTTTGCCTAACGGAGTCAATTCTTCTCTCTGAACTCTTTTTGAAAACAAAAGTGGTTTGGTAGTGACCATGTCTCATTCACATTTTCTCTAAATTTAACACAGAATCCCAAATTAATTAAATTATAATCAACATTAGAGAAAAAGACCATGGATTTGCTAAACTCACCCTATGAAATTAGGCATGACAAGTCTTTTGCGTTACTTATCTCTATTCCATTGGAAGTGTACCAACAGGGTACAAACCAGAGACCCGAGGAGCTAATTTGGATTCCTGACCCTTGGATTTGCAGAGGTAGTTTTTTTAAGCAGTTTTTTTCAAGTAGTGACTTGAACATCTCACAGAGCACAGACACTCTGCCTGACGCAGGCCAGTGAGAAGATGCCAGAAAGGGGCTGGTGGTGTTTTAGCACCACCGGGTGGACAAATAAGGGAAAAAAGTTAATTTTTGAGACTGTATGCACAGGTGTCCTGTCAGGCAATGGTCCCGCCTTGAAGCAGGAGCCCTGAGCAGGACACCAGCCTCACCCGTGTTCTTCTTATTGACAAGTGTCTCAGGAGGTTCTCATACACCTCTTCACCAAATTAGAGGGGTTTGTTACACTACACATGATCCCGGAGTCCAGGTAGTCACCCCAGAAAACATTAGATTTGTAAATGCAAACATAGTATCTATAATAAATATGATGTAATAGAAAACAAACATGATCTATAACTTTTAATACAGAATTTCAGTTGCCTCATAAATAGCTCAGATACCTCTCAGACACTTCTCAGTGTTTTCTGCCAGTTTTGTGCCTCCCTTGAAATCAATGACCCAGTAGGTAAATGAGTGGGTTGTTCCTTAAATCACAGGAAAAAAACCCCTTATTAATGCAGTCTTTCTTACACCCTAACTGTTCTGTGGGCTTTTGGGTGGTAATTGTGGTGGGTGGCTGGCCTTGCACAGCTTGTAATACTGACCACAGAAGATATATGAAGACATGTAGCAGCTGTAGCTACATAAGAACTGCTTTCCCCTGGCACCAGGTAGTTTATTGAATTAAGTAAAAGCGTGCACACACCCGCCCCACCTATATTTTCTGTGCTTTCCTGGTGTGCTTCTGCCTGAAGCTTTGGCTCGCTCTGTGTCCTGTGACTTATCTGTTTTGGATCTGTTCTTTGGGTTACACTACAGCCCAGAGAGCCCTTTGTGCTACTCCACAAATGCACAAGCTGTCTCTTTACTGAGGCACTTACCCTTGGCTGACATAAGCCAGGGAGAAAGTGAAAGCACAGGCCACTCTGGCTTTCACTGCAGCCCTGCAGCTGGACTCCCACAATGGCCTAACCCCACAAGGGGTCTGCGCCCCCCTCACCAAGCTGGTGGGAAGCAGGCACAGATGGCTCCATTCCAAGGGTGGATCTTCACGTTCATGTGGGAGACAAGGAGAGGCAAAGCTCCCAAAATAAACCCTATAAAAGGGTAACACTTGGATGACTGGTGAGTATCTTTTGGGATACCTAACTGCACTGCTGTAGCCAACAGACCTCTCCTGGCAGCAGCTCTGGGGCAGACTCTGCTCACCCTTTCTGCAAATTCCACTTTTAACAGCACGTTTGCCACTTGCTTATCACTCAGCCTGCTTGAAATAGAAATATTTGAGAGACGACAGCTGATGCCTAAGGTCCTCTCAGCTTTGAATGGAGGGAAAAAATCCCCTTCAGAGGTTCAAAGTCTACAGATTGTAGTTATTGCTAATCTTTGCCATGTACTTCCCCTTTGTCCCACTCACACAGCTCTGAAGGTCAATTGAACTGCTCAATCAGGTCTGGCAGTAGATTTCTTAGCTCTTTATAAGACATCAGAGTACTTAAGTCCAAAATAATGCAGCCAAAGACAAGTAGTCATGTATCTAAAGAAAGCAAGAAAGAGTCTGACTACTATTTTGCATGTTAAGCTAGTTTGGTGGAAGAAAATCCATCTCCTACCTACCTGCCACTGTACCATACCAGACATGGCATTTATGTCTTCAGCCTCAGCGCTCTATAATCCTTGGCTGCTGATAGTTGAAGCATCTATGGGCAGATTGGCAAATCATGACGTTATTGCCACTTATCTATAACCCAGACTCATGGCTGTACTCATTTAACACTTCAGAATAAGGAGAGAATTCACAACAGGTCCTCTGCATCCTGGGTACATGAAATGTGCAGCAGGCTCCTAGGTCAGGGGGGTCAGCATGGTGGCCCAGGTGCCAGGGCTGGCTCACCTTCTCAGCTGATGGATGCACACATGCAGCCCCCAGAGCACAACTTCCTACCTGCTTGTGGGCACCGCACAACCAACGGAGCTGGAGACTTGAGCACCCTGGGACACAGAAATGACTCAAAATCAGCAGGGATGGGGAATTGGTGTGTTAGGTCCTGTGCAACATGTCTTACCACAACAACCTCAACCACTTTCTCTCTTCTAAAACAGATAAATGAGTTGCAAAGACAGCTGGGCTGAAGGGAAGCCTCTAAGCTATGGACCCTGAGTAAAGCAAGGCAATGAAATCCCTGAAAGGCAGTATTTTAACATATGTGTGTCCTTAGAACGTCTTGCTGGTTCATTCCAAGAAGCTTTGCGACTCTTGCTCTACCTGTTGGCATTTTGGATTCCTTTGAGATCATTTGGGTCCTCCTAAATGTTGCACATGGGGGACGTGGGTGCCTAATGCAGGGTCCAGCTTCCATTTGGAACAGGAAGATCCTTGAAGTCCAGCTTTGCAACATTCAGTTTGTAAGCACGTAAATCTTCTTTTACATCTGGTTCTCAACATCTGGGAGATCTATTAGGGAGCTTGTCTAGAAAGTACATTTGATCTTGGCTCTGGCTGGAGCAGAGGGCCTGCATTTTGTCTCTCCCCACTGTGCGTTGCCCAGCTGTTTGTATACCAGCTTTCTGTGTAAACAGACCTGCTTCTGCCTGGTTCATTCAGCAGTTTCACAGGCCAGCATCTGTGACCTTGCAATTCCCAGGCCTCCCTTGGAACAAGCTGATTAAAGGAGAGATTGTACTATCTCACAGCTGTCCCGGTACCTCACAGGAATAGGAAAAGAGATACGAATAGGACCACAAATGTATTTGAATACAATGAAGTTATTGTTCCAGCTCACCCAGCTGTGGCAATGACTTAAGGAAAGCAAAGAGTTTGGGCCTTGATTTTCATACTAGGAGTACAAGGGCTTTAAAAAGCACAGACAGAGTATATAACTCAGCTCTCTCCTACCCCTCTTGACATGTGGCTGGCTCAAACCTTCAGGCTCTCTCACCTACTGCAGTTCTTTTCAGAGTTGTAGCAATGTGTTCTATTTCCCAACTGAACTTCCACGGACATGCAGCCTGGAGAGCTGAACCTGTCTGGTTCAACAGCAGCCACCGTCTCCCTGCCTCTTCCCTGCCTGGGGACCAGCTTCTCCCTGTCCCCTCCTGACCCTCTGGTCCTCCCTAGGAGGCACAAATAAGCAATTAACCATTCGCATTCCGAGCTTGTTCCTCACAAACACCATTCAATAATTGGGTAACAGAAAACAAACACAGGAAGGAAAGAGGCCAAGACCCAGCCAGCAGGCCCCACACCCCACATGCATCACACCATCCTACAACACCACAGCCCTCTAATCCATGGTGTCACCTACCAAACCATCCAATTACATGCACCTTTTCTGGAAGACAGTGAATGAAGAAACCAGAAAGGTAAAGCATGTAAATAGATGTTAGAATCATAAAACCCATAAATAAAGAAAAATGTGAATTCCCTACAGTTCTGACTGTGTTCTGTCTCAGTCACCTTTCTGACAACATCTGCAAACATCTCCAGAGCAGGATTCAGCAGCGGTGCAAAGGCAGATGTCTCCTCTATGCAGTGTGTTCCCTTTGCTCCAAGTGAGTGGGAAAAGAGATTTTCACTCCTAGAAAACCCAGGTAATTGAACTGATTAGTAGACTGTAGATTAGTTTAACAGCAAATAAATGTAAAGGAGTCTGCTGTTGAAATGTAATAGACTATTTTGGAAACAAATGCTCTTGTTTAACAGTTGCAGCTGGTGGAACAGTTCTCATCCCAGCATAACAGTGTTGTCCGTTTGTATGGCCATGGTTAAACTGCTGGTGTTACCCAGCAGATGGGAAACTCCACATCACAGGGATTCATCACCATTAAGCAGGCGCCAACTATTTAGGTAACTTCAAGTGCTCACAAGTTACACCCATACTTAACCTGAAAGCATTACAGATGCAAAACCTGGGGGCTCATATCCGGGGGCTCAGTGTGAGAGGTACCTAGAGCTACCATAAAATAGTGCCTGAGTATTGCTTTTTCATGAAGATTATGGTCTAATTGAGTAAACATCAGTCCAGGGAAGCCCCACGGCCAGCGTTATACTAGGTATCAGATTAGATAACAACAAACCTGTCTCCTGGATTTACAGCTGTGAAATGGTAGAATCCTTCCTACAACTGTCTCGGCAGAATTTTAATCCTCTGTGAGTCCAAACAAGAGCTGGCTGAGCAAGTTGTCCTGTAGTTTATCCTGTGTCATTGGTGAGCAACATATCTCCTAAATACACCACTCCTATCTATTATCTTATTTTTAGTCACCTTATTTTTAGGTACCTGAAGATGATATAAAGAAGATTCAAATAGTGTCTGCAGATGGGGTTATAGACTATCAGGTTTCTTAGCTGCTTTTATCTGAAGTTCATTCCTGTGTTGAATTTTTAGTCAATACTTCTTCCTTGCTTCTCACATGCCAATTTTTCTCAGCATCAGCAGATTAAAAAATCATTACAAAATAGGCAGGGAGTGAAATGACGCATCTATTAATATTTCTGATTTTGGAAATAAACTAGATTTTACTAAAAGTGCCTTTTTAAGATGGAGATATCTAATATAAGTTATCCATGACTTCGTCAGTGATTTTTGCCTACTTCCTTTAAATAATGGTTCATGATCTGGAAGCAGCTTTAGACAAATTGCCCAATGAAAGTTAGTGTCATAAATGTTCATGTAGTCAGGATCGCATGTATTTGTAGATTTGCCTCCTTTTCGTAACCCTTTTTAAAGCAAACCCCAGATATTCTCATCTGAGTTGAGTAAACTGTTTCAGAGATGAGCATCAGCAGAATGAGCAGAAAAGAGCAAAAGACAAGGGATCTCAGATACAAATGTCACCAAAAGCTGACATTAGAGAGTTGGTAGGAGAATACAAGAGCTCTGCTCCAGATGGCAGGAGCTGCAAAGCAGGAAGAGCACGGCTGCGAGAAGTAATGAAGGGAAGCTAACGATAGATGAAGTAGGATGAGAAACAGACACTCCAAGGCGTGCATCCAATTCTTCAGGTTATGTAAAATGATTTTTACCATTTATGCACTTCCCTCTTTTTCTGGGTGATGCACACTGCAGATAGAGTTGGTAGCAGTGCTTGCAATTATCCCCGCCTGACAGTTCTTGTTACAAGCTCCTGCTTTCAATTGCTGCTAAGTTTGTTAGATGTTACTCACCCAGGCTGAAATGTCTTTTGCCAAGGCTTGGCCTCAGGCTGATTCTTCCCCCTTCCATCTTCTTTTAGGAGGAGAAAAGGGGAGGGCAGTTTCAGTAAAAATGATTCTGTGGTTTCCAGGGCAAGATTAGGCAACTGTTTATTTGAGCAAGAACTTGAAATTTGGCAAAACGGGGTGGGGGGCGGTAGGTCACCCCGATGCCAGAAGATGTAGCCAAGTTATAAATGTGTTTTTAAGAAGTCTCAGTTCATGCAGTTTAGCAGAGACTTGTCAGCCTGGCAGATGAAATAGCGGAGGGTTGTGTCAGCACAGGGCACAGTGTGTCCCCTGCCAGTCTCCAGGCCTTAGCAGCCTGTCCCCGGCAGGCAGCAGTGCTGCCACCGGCCCTGAGCAGGGCAGGCGCCTGCCCCTGGGTGGCCAGGCTGCCACTGCCATGGGGGCTCAAGGCTGCAGCTGGGTGGGAGCAGGGGAGTGGGGCTGAGGTACCAAGGTTAAAAGGCACTTGGATAACAAAGCAGTGAGAATCAGACCGTGAATGGCATAAGGAACTGGAAGGATTACGAATGACCCAGCCTAGCAAAGAGCCCAGCACCTGAAGTGGGGTGACTGGTGGCCCCATAGGAGCAGAGTGGTCAGGAGGATGAAGAAGGAAAGAAAGGCATCTTGGTGATAGCCACCAGGTCCTTTTTAGAGCCCAGAATAGAGCTGAGGTCACCACCAACAGAAATCTGGATGTCAACTGGCACGTGTGACTTTTCCTGCTTGCAGGGTCTTCTGCACTGGCTGAAAACCTGTAACTCCTGTTTCTTGATTAGGTCTAAAGCTTCAATTCTCCACCAGAGAGATGGATTAGCAATTCTTCTTATTGGAGCACCTCAGCTTGGGATCAGGGCAGACATCTCTGCCATCTCTCATGCACGCTCTCCCCTAATGCTGCAGGGGGATGAGGAGGGAGAGGTGGTGCAGAGCCAGAGTAGCTGTCCGTGCTCCCTTCTTTGCTGCCTGGTGAGGAAAGAAGAGCAGCTGTCCCTAGGCTGGACTGCACAGAGATGATAGAAGGCCCTAATACCACGTGTTGCTGCCAGCCCTCTGGCACAGCACAGAGCAGTTATGGAGGAAGAACTGAAGAAAGGCCAGAAGCAGTGGCCATTAACCATATCCTTACTCCTGGGTCCTAATAATTCCTCCTTTCTTCCCAGCCAAGTCAACAGCCAGTGTTCTCTCACATCCCACCAGCTCCTCATCCCAATATTCTCAATAAACACAGAACTAAACCTCTGTCCCAGTGATGCCATCATGTCTTCATTCTTCACCTCAACATCTTCCCAATACCATTGCCAGGCCTCAGCTCCGGTATCATCTGAATAGCCCAGCACCCTCCCAATAACCCAAATCCAGGGACAGCACTCCGGAGCCCTTCTGGCTCTTGCATTAAACCCTGTTATTCTGTAGCTTCTACATGCTCACGTTCCAGTCATCCCCACATCACCAGTGACCCTACTCACCTTCAGATTAATCCGTATCATCCCAAATGACTATTCCTACAACTCCCTCATCCCTGGAGCTGCCCAAGACGCCAAGGTCTAGTTCCCAGTGTCATTCTAAACACCTTCTCCAGCCATCTCCTCCTCTTCATGCACGGGGAGGTGGACACAGAGACCTCGCCAGCAAAGCAACACAACACTTGTTTCTCTTTTCTAGATCCAGCTAAGTCCCAAGGGTTGTGGTTCCTACCAGCTGACCTTGGACACCTGCATTCCACCCAGTGAGTATCAGTTTCCTTTACAGGGAATGAAGGTAATCAGATACTTTAAGGGCACCATTGACCTACCTCACTTTAGAAATTTACTTTGACGGCCCCAAAAGCACCATTACCTCTCTAATCAAAGTGGAGACAAGAATTTTCTCAGTTGAGATGTGTCCTTTGTTCATAACATAGTTGGGCACAGAAATGCCAGGGCGGTGGGCATTATTGAAAAGCAGAACTAAGGGAAAGCTCCAGGAATGATTTCTCTACCATTTTCACCCTTGTTCCTAGAACACACTGTTCTCAGCTGGGTGTTGTTTAGAATACATTTAAGTGTTATCTTTTGTTAGGGTCACTATGTTCCAGTTTGATCAGCTTGACCAGAAAAGTTGGTTGAAAGTTACAGAGACTGAAGAATGGAGGAGACAACAACATTATGCTCTGGAGAACTCCAGGGTGGGCTCATGTCTGGAATTCTCTGGGCAGTTTTCCCTATTGAAAATTATAGTGTAGGAATGGAAAGGCTCCAAGAAGGGCTACAGGGGCTTGGAGGTTTGGGAACAATTTCATACAAGGAGTATTTGATGAGCTACTAGTTTTTCTTCTCAAGAACAGAGAAGACTAAGGAGAAAAAGATTAAATATAAATAAGAATAAAGTGAACAGGAAACTACTCCTCACCCTTCTTCTGATACAAAAACATCAGACAATATCAAGTGAAATTAGTAGGGAACAAGCTCAAGACTGGTAAGATGCAATGGCTATTTTCACAAGAGCTAATCAGGCAAAGAACTGTGTGACTCCTTGCCACATGATGTAGTGAGTACTGAAATGCTTACCAGGAGAGTATTTAGGGCTCCTACACCACACTCACAGTGTGCAGTCTGTGACAATGCTTCTGTACTTGGCCTTCAAACAGCTTTGTGTGCATGCCTGTCTCCCAGTGCCTCCAGCCTCTGCTCTTGGCACAGCTGGCAAGGGGGTTCCTGCCTCTGCAGAGCTTTGCCCTGGATGTTTCTAGAAAAAAAACCCCTGTGTTTAAATGTGAAACAAAATTTAGAAACAAGAACACAGTGCAATATATGGGTAAATATAGTTAAGATTTTTTTCCAGTTGATCTTAAACGGTTGTTTTCAACGTTTTACAATAGAAAAACTGAAAATTATCTTTTTACTTTGTGCATTGAAACAAGAAAATCTGAAGTAACATCACCTTTCAAAAATTAATCTTAGCGCCAAACTTCTTTTACGTAGTATAGGTTGGTTTCTCATTCATGGAATATTTTCATTATGTGCTTCTGTAGGGAAGTTAATTTGTAGCTATATTTACTTGAAGACTGTATTACAATGAATAATCATAAATAATGTGTATGAGAAGACAGGGCAGAATTGCCAGGCAGCCTTCAATCTGTCATTCCTTTGACTGCTAACTTGGCAATTTAACATAGCTCTTTGTGTGGGACAAGGTATAAACCAAATAATCCTGAGGTAAGGCTTTCATTGCCTGCACAGTGGTGAATGTATTTATTTTTTTATTTCATTCAGGTCCCAAGTGCTGCCAAGGTTTCAGCCAATATGATTTTTAATTCTGCAAAATCTTATTTGTTTAGTTTAAAATGAAGCTGTCAAATCTCCTGCGATGACTGGGGCAACGTTGTTTTACAAAGATATCAAAAACTATTGAAACTTTTCAAGGATTCCTAAAGATATCCACACGAGACAAGGCTGTTGAGGTGCACTAAGTCACATCCAGACACAGCTCCTCTGGAGGCTGACAGAGGAACTTATAATGTCTCGACTTTTTCTCTTTCAGTCTGGTGGTTTAGTAGGTGACATGGTGCCCAAAAAGAGCTGCAACAAGCACATCACATAGCCAAGAGCCTGATGGTCACAGAATCATTAAGGTTGGAAAAGACCTCTAAGATCATGGAGTCTAGCCATTAACCCAGCACCACTGTGTTCCCCACTGAACCATGTCCCCAACAGTCAAATCCATGCTCCTTTTAAACACTCTCAGGGATGGTGATTCCACCGCTTCCCTGGGCAGCCTATTCCAATGCCTGACCACCCCTTCAGTGAAGAATTTTTACTTAAATGTCCCATCTAAACCTCCCCTGGTGCAACTTGAGGCTATTTCCTCTTGTCCTGTCACAAGGTCCCTGTGCAAAAGCATCACCTCAGACTAAAGGCTCTGCAGGTTCCCCTCAAACTGCCTCTGCAGCAGCACTGAGTATGAAAACTCTTCACGGCATCTCAGCAGCACGGGACTTGCAAAGGCTTCTTCTCCTTTTCTATAGGGGCAGGCAGTGGTTTGCCTGGGAGCTGGGAGAGAAGCAGATCTCCTAATGCTCCCCAGCTCATTCCCTCCTTCTTCTTCATAGACAAATGAAGAGGGGGAAGGAAGGAGGAAACTGACCCCATTTTTGGGGATGAAGCAGCTGAAGATCCAGTTAAAGCTGCCAGACAGATTTCTTCTTTATTAACTACTGTAAAACAAAATACAATTACCAAGGATTTCGTTAATCTCTCATTAAAAAATTAATTGACCTAAAAGGCTGATGCTTTTCTTTGTATCACTACCAATGTCACATCCTTTTGCTGTTTCAACATTGGTGGCATGAAAGTTTTAACAATTAACAAAAAAAGCCAAAATAACCGCATTAAATTTGTAAGTATGCACTGTGAAGAACATAAAAATAGCTTAGGATGCTAGAATCATTCCAAAGCAAACACAACCTAAAAATACTGAAGTTAAATTTAACAGAACTCAAATATATTAAGATCCAGGAAATGTTAAGCTAAAATAACCCCACTTTGCTCTGACTCTAAAAAGTTATTTCAGGATCATAAACACTATTTGAATTTATATGGAGGTAGGATTTTTTTGAGGTTTCATCTATATATTTTCTTCTGTTTGAGATTCTGGCCTTTACAAATGTTTAGCATCGGACATTTACGAAGTAATTTAGCATTTAGAAATAGACATTCCCAAATGACTATTATGGTTAGAGGCAAAGGACTGAGGACAAAGGAAATTCTTCAGTTTAGAAGAATCACTTCAGAAGTTGAGCACTGCTCTGCATAAGATAATTTTGGTTGAATAATGACATATTCAAAGAAAACCAAGAGACACATACTGCTATTTACTTCACACTTGGTAAAAACATCCTTCAAGCACAAAACTAATATAATCTATGATGAGAGTCTCTTCTGATTTTCAAAACATCAGCAAGCAGATATTCAGGTTGTGTATTTGGGGTCCATGCTTATAGATTACCTTTTTAAAATGAGTGTGGTTGCTACCAACATTTCTCCGTAAAACCACAAAGCCTCTGAATTAGGTAACACTATGTAGGATACATTTCCTTTTTCTTTTTCCTTTTTTATCTAAGCAGCTGGTACAAACTCTGTCTCTTCAAAAATTAGTTGTCAAGTATTTTCTTCTTTCCTGGGACATAGTTTTTATTTATCTTAATTTTCCATAAAGGTGGGTTGAGAGTGCCATTCTCTTCAGGAGAAGGAGGAGAAAGACTACTGCTTCAGATAGGATTGGCTTCATCAATTTCAAATTCCTTTTGGTTGGAAAAAGTAGCAAAATCAGGCCAGAAGAAAAAATGGGAAGGGCCAGAAAGCAAATTTAAAAAATCAGTTATAATTTGTAGACTGCTCATTTATTGTGAAACAAAAGAAGAGATGAAGTCCTAGCATTTTGTGTCTGTCAGTGAAAAACTGATATTCTCCCAGCTGGTAACACAGCAAAATTCACCCCCAGTCTGATGTTTATGAGCTCTCTCTCCCAGACAGCCACGAACTAATCACAGAAATGCCAAAAAATACAGAAAGCTTCAGCTGGAGAGCAAGAACCCTCAGGCAGTTTCAACAGCACTAGTGGCAGGAGTTAGTTGGTGGCTTCTCCAAGCAAGTGAAGCCAAATCTCTCAGCACATACTTCTTTTCAGATATTCCTAAACCTATCTGGATACCTTAAAAAAATTCCCTTGCCCAGATATAGCACTGCCACAGAAGTCCAGCTTTTTGAGGGGATGGATCCTGTTGTTGCTGAATTAAATGGGTTATTCCCATCATCACAGGATTTTTCAAATGTGTGGGCTTTGGAGGCCTTGCTCAGGCAAGGATGCTGGGGCCAAATCACTGGTGGGACAGGAGATCCCAGTTTTTTTATGTACAGTCCCCTACAGTTTGGGGGATCTGTGTTGAGGGGAGCACAATGCACAGTGGGGGCTGTTGGAGTATCTGATACGCTGTCAGGAACACAGGTGGTTCAAACCAGATTGGCTTTGTAGCATTTGGGTCACTTTTCTATTCCTCACAGATCTTTTAAAGGAAAGGTGGAATTTACCCTGTAAAGGGAAGGTTAAAACCATGGAAGTATTCATCAAGTAAAACTGGATTCAGTTTGTTGAAGGCCCTGTACACAGATCTGTGATTTACTGTAGGCTGGAAGCAACGTTTAGAGTTCCCTGTCACGGCTCTTAATTATGTTGTGCAGAGCTCTAAGCTTATTTAAAGTTGTAGCAGACAAGTATGATTTGTGTGTTTAGGATCAGGGTGATTCACTCAGCCACACGGAAACTCGTGGCCTGCACTGGCAGGGGGGACAGCTCAAGGACAGCTCAAGGTCTGCTGAGAGGGGGCTCTGCTGGTATCAGCTGTAGTTACTACCTTACATTATTTAAAGCTAAAATCAAGGAGCAGTTTGAAGGTAATAGATGTAAATGAATTAATACTATAAATTGGGGAAAAAATCCAGCTAAATGGAGAAGTAGCTTTTAAAGGCTGCACCTCCTACCGCCCCTTCAGCTGTGTTTCAATTTCTTTTCTTTTTCCCCAGACAGAAAAATAAGATAGCACCTAAAACAACAATCCCATTATTAACTTGCAATTTATGGCATAGAAACAGCTGTCCAAAAGGATGCTGGATTACTAGCTCTGTTTGCTTTTATCTATCCACATTGTGGAATGATGCACTTAATTCAGTGTTTCTCAAGTTTTAACTATGGTCATGCTTTGATAATTGAACTACACCCTGGGAATGGGATACATTTCTGACACCAGGCTATCACACCCTCCACCAAAAAAACAAACCAAAGGTAACGCAATGATTTTTTTGGTAAAGGATGTAAAGACTCCACATACCTACTGAATGGATGAATCAAGCAATTCACCTTTCATCAAAAACACTTCAAGGTAGCTCTAGAGGATTAGTAAACTTCATGGGAAATAACAGATGAATGACTGTGCTCTCACTGAAGTCATTGCACTGGCTGTGACTGAATCCTTACTGGCAGCTTCACAACCACTTTTTCAGCCCTGAGACTGACTCCAGGTTCCTGTTCTCCTCACCTGGGCAGCCAGAATGACATTAACAGGTTTATGCCAAACAGTGAATGCAGTTGAAGAATATCCCAGGGAGAATTTTCCAGGGTCTGTACTACGTGTGGTAACACATTTCTACACCTGTACACCTGATTTGACTTACTAGCGTTTTGCACCTGTTTTCATAGAAAAATCTAAACAGCTTCTAAAACATCAGAGAGTTCACTGACCAGGGCAGTTTTCTGGCATCCCAGAGCTTCATGGCAGATGTAAGCATTGCCAAGCCTATGAAGGTGACACCATTGAAGAGCCAGGCTTCCAGAGAAGGCACTTGCACTTTCAGGAAGTATTTGGGGAGTTGTTAACCTTATATATTTTTTGTGGGCGTCTCTCAAAAATGACTTGTTAGCTTGTAAAGAAACCTTGAAACAGCTTGATAAAGCAAGTTACCTCCACAGCGGTAAATTAGCTATACCCATTTCACCCATTTATAAGGCTTGTGAAGGGAGGAGGTTTGCCAGAAGTCTGTGCTCTATTGCAGTTCAGGGTTTGCCAGAAGTCTGTGCTCTATTGCAGTTCAGGGTTTGGCTTGTGATCCTGTGCAATACCCCTGTCCATCCACTCAAAAGTGACTCCTTCACTAGTCAGAAGCATCACATGACTGGTTTTGCTTTGCCTTTCCACACAAAGCAAACTAGAAGAGCCTGCTGGTATAAAATGGCTTTATTATTAATCTCTTCCATTTCAGGGAATCAAGAGAATGAGGGCATTTTGTAGCTCAGGCATCCTGACTGCTGCCATCAGGTGCAGTTAATAACCTCAGAAAGAAGGTGTGTTGTCTTTAGTGCAAGATGGACACATACGGTGCTAAGGAGTTCTCTGCTAACTGGACTCAAACACTACTTGGAGAGAACAAAGTGTTCCTATCCCTCTTTCCAAAAATAGAAAAGGGAGAGACAATACTCCTTAAGGCATTTGCCAAAACGATAAGGGAGAAGAACAAAAACCACTCCCAGCAATACTTTAAGTTCACCAAAATGCTGCTGTACCAATGCCAGTGCTGTCACTGCTGATCCTGAACTCTCCGAAGTCCCACCCCACCTGTCCAGGGCAGCAAGAAACAGCATTATATTGCCTGCATTTTGAAATAAAATCAAAGGAGGCAGAAAAAAAGAAAAGCTAGTGAACTTCTGAAGGAAGTGACAGACTCTTTGATGGTATCACCTAAATCGGCATGCCCAGGCCTGAAACCCCACCTCTCACATGTTGTTTGCTGTACATTTAGGTCACTAAAGTACATCTTCAGGGAGGGGCTGTCTCCTGAAAGATACATTACTTCCTGTCTCCCTAATCAGCTGTGCAACTGGGTAAATTTAGAAACAAAAGGCAGCACAGCAGTGCTGGCAAATGGGTTTAGTGCACATTAAAACCTGTTTTGGAGAAGTCAGAACAGGTTGTGCATGTCTCCAACTCAGGCTCTGAGCAAAATAATAAATGACTTGCATACACGTAGCACCTTTCATCCTGAGAGAGCCTGCAGTGTTTTACATAATAGGAGTTATCACCTACCCACCCATGAACAGGCACCTGTGGAAGGCAGGGCAGGCTGCACGGGCCAGATGGGGCACAAGCACGTTAGAGAGGAAAGTGAAGATGGTCCTCTTCTCTATTCAAACACACAGGAGGAATTCAGGTGGGCACATGAAATAGTCAGGTTGGAATTTAGCCAGGAAAACAGTGTATGAAATAGTCCTTGCTTGGCAATAAGTACAGTGAATTATTTAATGACCCTGAGCCAAATGCAGAGCATTTCATCTTAACTGAAATCGCTCCCAAACATGTTTATATTCCAAAAAATTCTCTTTCAAGTCTCCTGAAGCTTATTTATTCAAGGGCAGAAGTGTGAGCAGCAGAAAGTCAGCTACAAAGAAGACCTTCCTCAGTAGGGAAAAAAAATATATATATATTGTAGAGAGAAAGTTCTGTGAGGTGAAGGGGGTGGGAAATATGCCACTCCCTTAAGGGAAACACATACCAGTAAACAAATGATGTGTAAGTCTGTAGGCCATCATTTTTACCACACAGCTCTACACCAGAGAACGTGCAAAAAAGACTGTTCCATCAGAAAAGACCACACACTTCTTTGGCTGGACTTTTTCCCCTCTTACCCAGTTTGATGCTTTTGTTTTTGCCAAGACTGGTATCTGGGCTTAGCTTCAAGCTCATCAGTACTTCTGCCCTAGAGTTTCAGCCAAAATACATCTTTTCCACAAAGGCTGGATGACTTTCAGGATGACTTTACTTCTCTGCAGGAGGTTTTTCTCCTACTAAGTGGGAGCTGTGCTCAATCTATTGTATCTTGGCCACACTCAAACTCGACTTGCTGGGTTAATTCACAGAAAAATTGCATACATGCAGTACATTTAGTTGGAAGACAGATAGCAATAAAGTGCCCTTTACCACAGTGGAAATATTTTGTCCAGTTTATTAAAGCATTTGACCTTATTTAAAGCACGTAAATATTTTCAGTAGAAGAGCAGGTACCAAAGGACATCTTAGGCAGAGAAAGAACCCAAACTGGACAAATGGAAATAGCAAGTAAGTTTTTTAGGTTTTTCTTTTTTTTGCATTTTTACGCCATCAGTATGATTGTCTCCTGTAAGGAATTACCAGTAAAAATTGTAGAGTCAGAACAGCACCTTTCTGAGGTGTTTACCTTAGTTAACAACAAATTGCAGGAGCAACAGGGGATACTAGCTGATGTAAGGAAGGGGTCCCTTGACCTGAAACTCTAGGTACCTGCATTTTCTAACCTTGTGCTTGAGCTCTTAACAGTGGCCCCAGTTCTTTGAGTTGGTGCTCAGGAGTGGACCTCAGAGGTCAGCTCCATGTTCCAGCCACCCCGAGGCTGGGTCAGATCCATCTCATTTCTGAGAGATGCTCATTGAACTTGTTCCTTGAATGCTGCCATGATAGAGCTACTACAGGCTCCTCAGGCACAACAAGACACACAGAGGAGCAAAAAAAAGGTTTTCCTAACCTAAAGTTTACCTTACTCCAACATAACTTCTCATCCTCTGCTCCATGGATAACAGATTCATCGCAGCACTTGCCTTTTACTCGAAGATGTTCTTTCTCCATTTAATCAGCTTTTCTGTAGATAAATGTTCCAACTACTGTAATCTCCCTCTCTCACAGTTTCCTCACCACCACTGCTTGCCTCTGGACCTGTCCAGTGCCTGTCCTTCATCAAACGCTGTGCTCGAGACTGATCAGCACTCCAGCTGCTCACTGATACGGACCAGCGTAGGATTCCTTTATGCCTGCTCCATTTGCATGGAGCCATCCCATGAGAGCACATACATTTATCTGTCAGTTAAATAACAGGTAAGTCAATTCTGTGATGTTCTCCTCAGCCACAAAAGCAATTTTACCTACTGAGCTACTAGGTGCTAATTTCTGATTCCTGTAGCTGACTACTTCTTAGTACGTACTTGTGTATCTGTCTCGATTGGTTTGTCTCCATTTTTCCTCCAAACACTTCACTTCTGATCTTGTCTTATGGCACACTCGGAGCCCTTCCAAATTTTGTGTGTGTATTTTTAAATGCAGTCCATGCATATATGCAAAGTATCAATGCATATAAATGCATAAAATGTAAACATCTCATCTGAGATCTGAGTATTTGAATAACACAGAAGGTATATCATCCATTTTTACAGATGACACAATGGAAAAAAAAAAGAAAAACAAAAGAAAAGCCTAAGGTAGTAGCCACTGGAGTCAGTTCTAGAAGCAGTCAGAGCACTCAGTCTGCCTATTATGGGATATAAAAATCTTCTTTGTTTCAGTAGAAGCCTAGGTCCAGTGCAAGCACAGCACTGGAGTCCAAAGGGCTGATTCAAGATCTAAGGTCACAGAATCACAGAATCGTTATGGTTGGAAAAAACCTCAAAGATCGAGTCCAACCTTTGACCGAACACCACCTTGTCAACTAAAGCACAGCACTGATTGCCACCTCCAGTCGTTTCTTGAGCACTTTCAGGGTTGGTGACTCCACCACTTCCCTGGGGTGCTGAGGGGCACTCCATCCCCTCGTCCAGATCACTGACAAATCACTAAACAGGTCTGACCCCAATACTGAGCCCCGAGAAACACCTCTGAGTGACTGGCCCCGCTGGGTTTAACTCCAGCTGGACTCGGACATCCTGGCAGCTTTTCACCCAGCAGGCAGTGCACCTCTCCAAGCCATGAGCAGTCAGTTTCCCCAGGAGAATGCTGTGGGAAATGGTTCAAAGGCTTTACTGAAGTCCAGGAGCCAAACATCCACAGCATTCCCCTCATCCACCAGGCAGGTCACCTGGTCATAAAAGGAGATCAGGTTGGTCAAGCAGCACCTGCCTTTCCTAATCCCATGCTTCCCAAAATTCTTGCTTCAAAGGCATCTTGAGTCAGCTTCAAATGCCTGGAGATCTACTTGCCATTTTATATTCCAGTGTTGCTGCTCTAACAAAGACATACCTAGCAACAGAGTCAGAGTACAGAAATACTTAAGTGCAGAATAAATCCACGTTAATACATTTTAAAAGTCAAGGCCCACCCATGGAGGCAGCTTAAATCTTCAAAACCAAAAGAAACCCCAGTAACTGTCATGGGATCTTGGGGTTGGGGAAGTAATCCAAAAACATCTTAATCTCTATTTAAAAATAATAGCTCAAGCAAGTAGCACAGTATGTGCTACTCATCAGTGGAACAAGACACTCAGTTGTATTAGGCACCCATTAGGGGTTGATCCCTGCCAGGAGTAAACACTTTGCTCCATAATGCACCAGTTCTGTGTCTCCACAGGCACTCAGACACATCTCTGTTTGTGTATGCACATACGTGACTGTGCCCTTACAGAATGCACACACACTAAGGCGCAGAGCATGGATCATGCATTCAACTTGAAGGTAAACTTCAGTGTAGACAAATCTGACCTGCAGCCAACTTCCCTTCTGTCCCAGCTGAGAAGCCAAACATGCAGCTTCATAGGGGGCAGTGACTGACAGCCCAGCTTCTCTTTTCCCACCCTTTTGGTTTTGGGTTTTTTGTGTGTAAGGTGCCTTGAAGCCCCCAAAAGCTGACTACTCAAGACAGGTTTTTTGAGAGGCAGGACAATGGAATAACATGAGTTCACATTCCCTCTCTTTATTCATTCTGGTTTTCTGATTGAAATGATTCTACATCACACCTAAAAGCTTTAATATTTAAAAATAAGCAACAACTATGCAGACTTTGTAACTGGGATAGCACTTTTACTGGGTTTTTTTTTGTCTTGTGAAGCCTAGAACAAATATAATGCTCATGAGAAACAGAGCTGTCTTTAGGCAGGAAATCAGTGTTTATATATATTGTGTCTATATATAGATAGACAGACAAATGCATGCAACATTACTCTGTGCCTGTATATATGTATGATGATGCAAGGTTTTTTCCCCCTCACATTCATGATCAGTCAATGTACTTTTACACCTGAAAGATTTCTCTGGCTTCCCAGAAAAACTTTTCTCAACAAGAAAGCTCAATCTAAAAATTAACTAAAAACCCAATGACTTAGGCACAAAAGTTTTCAGAGAAGGAAGTTCTGGTGCACATTAATCTGTCAGTGGTAACAGGGCACTCCTGTCTTCTACCAGATACAAGGGAATTCAAGTTAACTGGTGAGCAGCACAGGAAAGCTAACTTGAGTCAGTTCACCCTTCCTATTGAGTGCCCATATGCCTGTGAAAACCATCATTTGATATATTTTACCTTTCTGTAATGCATTTGTGAGTTTAAACCAGTAGAGTCAGATGCACACCTTATACTATATAGCAAAAATTATATTCATATGTGGCGATGCCACGGAGTAGAAGAGCCCCAGAATAGCAAAGTTTGAAAATTAATTAATGCTTAATGCTTAACCCTCAAAGCATTTTGCAAACATTAACGTTTCAGTGCTCTCAGGGTACAAGCAAAATCATGCACACAACTTTCCTGGGAAATGGTAAGATGCCTCACTCAAGAGGCTCAGCAGAAAGTCAGATGTGCTATTACAAGGTGGGAGCTGTCTTTATCTGGGGCAACGTGTACCCAGGTAGATTCACTTCAATAATGTGGTCATCTGTTAGATGTTAGCGACATTAAAAATAAAATGCAGACGAATATGAAGTCCACCAGATGTCTTCAAAGCGAGACATTCCCCAGAGCAGCTGAGAAACACTGGCTCATGCAGCAGTAGTACACACCTGTTTCCTTCCTATTTTCATGGACCTCACCAGACTCCATTACTTTCTTTTCAAGGTGATGATAAAGCAAAATCCACATATTGCAACAGCAAACTTCACCAGCAGAGATGACAGTTGTAAAGAACTTGAGCCTTACTGTAATCATGGATTTTCATGTAAAACTAGCTTATTTTCTGAACCATGGCTAGTATATGGATGAGAGGAACTTCGATACTGGTACTACTGTTTGGGTGACAGGTATTCTAGCATTCTTGCCACTAAGCTCCAAAGAGAAATTTCTGTTTATCCGTGATCTATTGGTGCTTATCACATTCAGACTACTTAGAAGAATCTATATTCACAAAAAGATTACCAGATCCTGAAAGGCTGGTCACAAGAACAAAGACCTTTAAAAGAGAGTCGTATCTTAAGTGAAAAACAGAAATTTAAAACATGTAAGGGAAGTCACAGTTTTACCCACTGGTGAATACAAATCTAAACCCCAGGGCTTTAAAGCTGTTGCTAGAGTCACCTGTGGGCAGGGATGAAGGGGTGGCAGGTACAGGCTGCAGTGGCAGCAGACCTTTAACAAGCCCAGCATTTGTCGCCTTCTGTAGCACTGACACTTTTGTCAGCAACAGCCTGAATCCCTCCTGCATGGCAAGAGTCAGGCTGCCCCACAGGCTTTGCTTTTGCCAGCAACTTCTTGGACTACACAGCCATTGATAACCACTTTCAGGCTCAAGGCCACTGGCCTGATCAGAAAGTACCTCACAGTTTCTGCCATTTGCTGTGAGGTATCACCACCTAAATCACACCATTTCATAGCACCGTGGGTCTAGGATTTTGTCGTACACCTACATAACCAGTTACCTCATTTTGACTGTAGACTTCGAAAGTCCAGGATTACAGCTCAACCTCTCAGAGGCCTCTGGGTCACACCTCACCAGTGGATGATGAGTATGAAAGGATTACATTGCTTCGCGAAGTCTGAAAAGGATCGTCAGTCCAGAGAGCTGAGACAATTGTATTTGCATGCCCTAACAATGAAATTATGGGAGAAACAATGAAATTATGAATCAAACCATCAGCTTAAAAAAACCCCATCACTGCTAACATCAGGTTAAGTGCTGGGTAGGAGTCCTCCAACAGGCAGTGTGGCACTCCCTGCTCTATCAGGACAGCTGGCTGCAGAAATCAAAGCAAAGAAACAGCCAAACTTTTTCCAGTCTCAAACAAGAACAGGAATCCATTATTGTTCAAAAAAACTGTGTGTGCTGATAACCCATCCTGTAGCAGGAGTTGGGCAACAGCACATTTGGAGTCAGACTGTAATTTCTGTGTTATATTACAGACAGGATGGCAGCTGGATTTTGGAGAGGAGGAACTCTGCTCTCCTCTGGGGACAGACAGCACCTACCACTACAGTACAGTCTTTAAGTGTTAGGAAAGCAAAACTCACAGACAGCAAATACAATAATTTAAAACACACTAGAGCAGCTCAGAATTAATATATATGGGAGGAAGAGAAAGAGCATTTCAGGTGAGATCTAATGTACCATTTTTATGGAACTCTAGTTTATTGTTGCAGAATCTTGAAGAAAAAGCCTCTTGGGTGCCTCCTGACCTCTCCCCTAAAGAAACAAAACAACCCCCCCACCCCAAACACACTTGCTAATAGACAGGAAAATTCCATAAAATTACTTTGCCTCTCATGTTCTAATCCAAACCAATGTAATATAGAAAATACTATCATCAGAGTGACCAAATTCACTCCCACATAGAGAAAATAATACCAGTCTCTGACAGCCTACATCCGCAGCATTCACTATTACAATCTCTGCATTAAAGACAGAAGAGAATGTCTGAAAAGCAAAAATCATGAATTTTCCACAAAAACCATTAGGCAGCTTTGTCAGATGCATCAGTATGTATACATTTCTTATTCAACATGCGTCCCCAGTCTGTAGAGAAAAACACACTGGCTGTTATATTTAAGAGGCTTTAAGTACTGGATACAGTAGTTGGTACAAAGCTCTGCCCTATATTCTAAACACAGTTTGGTTCTTCAGTGAGTGTTGGTTTTACCATTTGTCAACTAAGATCTCTCATCCTGTACAGATGTCTTCCTATTTTGATGACACCTAAATTTGGAGGGTGCAGATAACCCCTGTTAGCAATAAGCAGAGGTGACAAGGGACAAGAGCACACCTTTATTCTTCAACAGGAACATATAAACTCGGGATGCTGATACTGTAAATAAAATCAATGGCCCCGCTTTATCGCTGAATGAACTACCAAAACAGAGGGTGCTATACAGATCATAGCTTGACCTCAAATAATTATTCTGTTGATGATGCAAGATGAAAAAAGATTTCTTTGGCTGATAAGTTGCACTTACTTCCTTGGAAGTGTATTATTTCTGGCTTACTGAAATGAATACTTTTTATTTTTAGCTAAGTGATGAAAATATTTCAAAGAGAATTGCCAAGTGAGCCTGTAACACCTGGACCAAATATCCTGTTTTGCTGTAATACAGTCTATTTAGGGCTGCCTCAGAAGGTCACTCATACTCCAACTACTGCAATATGTCACCACCTTACACATGAGAGTGGTATCAGCAAACAAAATTGGTATATTATCATTCCCTAGTCCTGGCCTTCTACTCCCAGGTGGAAGGTGTGATGTTACATTTAAATTTAAAGGATCTGGGTGATTAAACCTGGCTATGAACTCAGAAGTACAAGACAAACAGAGAAAAGCACGGAGCCCCGTACCCTTAACTAAGAAAACACATAAATGCGTGGCATTTAGTGCTGAATAGTAGTAACTCTGGACCTGATGAAATGCAAACAGTGTACGACTTTGGCTTTCCTAATTGCACAACATTAAAGAAACCCAACAAACATCTTTCAGAATTTCTGTTTTACAAAAGGTCAAAATTAATGAAATACTGTCAAGATAATTTAAAATCTTCACTTTCAAGGTATGTCATTACATATTTCACAATTCATAAGTCAAAACTTGGAAATGAAAATAGTGTGTCTTTATTGATAGTCTGTCACAAATTAATGCATAAACTTAAGAGTTAGCCAAAAATGTATCTGCCAGCCGAACATGGCAAGCATATCTGCAAGAAGTGTATGCTTTCTTCTAGAAGATACCCAGATGTTCTGTTACCAGGTCTCACTATAGTGCCATACGCAATTAAAGTATTGTTTTACACAAGCTGCACGATGCTCACCAGAGTCACGGTCTCTTCATTACTGCAAGCACACACAGATGTATACTTTAATGTTAAGCCTTTACTGAAGTCAGTGGGACTCGTCTGTCTCTCAGGCGAGCTTGCACACCATATTTGCAGGACTGGAGTTTATGACTACAAAAGCAAATGACAAGGGGGACAAGAACAGACGCACTACAACAGGCATTCCAGCAATTCAATGCATCTATCTTACTGAAGGAAATCATATCTTTACATACTATTGAATGTTAAAAACAAACAAAGATGTTTAAGCACGAAGTATATATTTATACCAAATAAAACAACTGAAAAAGTATTACATAAAGAAAAATAATGTAACAGAGTGTACTTAAGTACCTAGCTTACAGTCATGCTTGTATCTAAAAATAACATTGTTAAGTAATATATATAATTTTGGACATAATTCTCTAACATACAACATGATTCTGTGATTCTAAATGTGGAGAGTACTTTTTCCAAGATACAGAACACAAATTATTTTACACAGGCACACCTGCTAATTTGTATAAAAAACATGCTTGTAAGTGAAAAGGTCACTGCAGCACTAATTTACCATGTAGTGTTAATCATGTTGAAATAGTCTCTTCTCCTTTTGCATTGGTGAGCGCCAACACTGAATGGTACAATATTTGATCCAAAGGGTTCACTGACACTGCATCCTGTTTCCAAGCAGTAGCCCTGCCCGGGGGTTAACAGCACAGTACTGTACAGCCCCATCTGTCTGCATATAGTGTATTTATAACTAGAAGCTATTACAATTATTACAATGATTTCTGTTTCAATATATACATCAGTAAAAAATACTACCCAAAACACTTTCGCATTTCAAACAGTTTTAACCACTTCATCAAACAATGCATTTGCAGAATTAAAAAAAAAAGCCAAATTAATATTGATTGCCAACAGTACAGTATCTCTATGGTATGTTTCCTAATAAATGAGAGAACGGAAATGTCTTAATTATAATAAGTATCACAAAACATAAGTAATGTTAGAGCAGTTCAAGAATTCCCAGTTTGTCAGTATCTACCCTAAGCAGTGCTACCCAAATACAGTATAAGCCATTTAGTGTTTCTACAATGAGGATAAAACATTCAAATATTAAAGCTGTGACAAACACACAAAAGCAAGGAAAGAAAATTTGTTCTGTACTCATTTCTGTTGTAGCAAGGTACAACATGTCAGAGTTTGCACTCAGTGCATCATATCTGGTTTTGCGTATAGACTGAGGAATGAGACACTGGAAAGCAGTGCCATGGAAAAGGACCTGAACGTCGTGGTCAGTGGCCAAGTTAAACATGAGTCAGCAGTGCCCTGGCAGCCAGGAGGGGCATCAGGCCCAGCATCACCAGCCGGGCAAGGGAGGGGATTGTCCTGCTCTGCTCTGCTCTGGGGCGGCCTCACCTCGAGTGCTGGGGGCAGCTTTGGGTGCCACAATGTGAGAAAGACATTAAACTGTTGGAGAGTGTCCAAAGGAGGGCAACCAAGATGGTGAGGGGCTTTGAGGGAAAGCCATATGAGGAGCAGCTGAGGACACTTGGTCTGTTCAGCCTGGAGGAGACTGAGGGGAGACCTCATTGCAGTCTGCAGCCTCCTTGTGAGGGGAAGAGGAGGAACAGGCAAGATCTCTTCAGTCTTGAGACCACTGACAGGACCTGAGAGAACGGCCTGAAGCTGAGTCAGGGGAGGTTTAGGTTGGATATCAGAAAAAGGTTTCACCAGGGTGTTTGTGGAACAGCTNTGTTTGGGCACTGGAACAGCTCCCCAGGGAAGTGGTCACAGCACCAAGCCTGACAGAGTTCAAGATGCGTTTGGACAATGCTCTCAGGCACATGGTGTGGCTCTTGGGGATGGTCTTGTGCAGGGCCAGGAGCTGGATTTGATAATCTTTGTGGGTCCCTTCCAACTCAGCGTATTCTGTGATTCTACATGTGCTGTGATAACCTGGATACAACTGTGGAAGAAAACTGAAATGGAATCAACTCTGAATTTCCTTGCTGTTGTGGTTTTATGTCAGATCATTCAAGTTAAAACAACTTAGTGTCTTCTTTTTTCCTGAAGGGAAGGACAGAGAGGAATTCATAATGAAATTGCAAAAATGCTACTAAAATCCCTATCCTGAAGGCAATACACTGCGTTAGGAGCTACTGTGTCATTGCACAATATAAGTGGCCTATTAATCACCGAATTATTGGTGTAGCAGAATATATCATTGTGAATGTGGTTTAAAAATTGGTATTTTAAAATCTGCCTGTATCCCATAACAAGCCACAAAATTTTGTGTTTTTCAAACACTTATGTTCTTATGTAAAGTAGTAAATGTACATTTATAGTGGCAAATCTCAAATCTCTGCCTCTGCTGCTTCAGTTTTTAAAATGGGATTTGGTTAAGAGTTTTCATTCTTTACATCATCCTAAAACAGGAATATTTCTGAAGCATAAAAAAAATCCAAATAACAGTAGTAATATGTTGGGGTTTTTTGTTTGCTTTGCTGATTCATTCCTAACTTGAAAAATAATCAATGTCTTTTAAAAAATGCAAAACAATAAAACCCAAAAAATCCCTCCTCAAGAGAAGTCCCTGCTAACTGAGTTTTTTTTTTCAAAACCAAGTTTAACACTTACAGTATCTTTATAGTCAGGTTACACACCCTTGAAAATAAAGGCTCATGTTGAGAATGGTGACAGGCCCTTAATTATAGAGGTGTTAACTGGTGACACTATTTTTAATTAGAAAAAACCCAAAAGCCCCACAAAAATTCATAGCTTATATTGAAAGTTTGATTCATGCTCATTTTGTTCATTTAAAAATACTCTTTGGAAACTTTTGTCAACTCCTGCAGACAACTTAGTGATACATCTTTTCCTGTTAAAATAAAGATAATTCATATTCACCTCTACCCCATGCTAAGCTCTACTACTAATATACACTTCATTACCTGCTCATGTCACCATCTAACACGTATCTTTACATTCTTCTACATATAATGTCCAGGGCTTATTTTTCACCAAACGGAGCTTGTTAATTATTATACTTACAAGTTTTTATTGAGGAGTTTTTTGGTGTTCTAGCCTTTTCATTGCAACACACAGTGACATGAATAGTTCAGACTTTTTGTCCTTGCTAACTTAAGAGAAACTTTTCTTCAATTTTTTTTCCCCCATAAAGGATTTTAAAATCTGAACTCACTTAGAGACCAAAACTGAAAACCAGAAGAGAGATCAGATGCATGTAATTTTAAAATGGGTTCTGCTACTTTAACATGCATTAAAAAATTGTACATGACATGATTCTAACTTTTACATTGCTGTAATCAGATTCTAATTCAAAGTCTTGCAAATACACATGAAAAATAAGCCACTGGTCATGAAATCTAATGATTACATTCAAAGCTAGCCTTTAAAAAAAATAAAAAAGTTATAGGCAAAACATACTGGTTTATGTACTCACTAGCTTATCAGGCTACAATAGGCATGGTTTAAGTATAAAAAAGCAGACAATTCAGATTTAAATAAGACTGTGAAATCAAAAAAACCCCTTAGATGTCACTATTAAAAAAACCCCAAGAACACCTATAATTACTTCCCATCCTACAGCTACAGTTAAACCAACTAACAAAAATAATCAAAGTATTTTTGACAAATGGAAGTTAGGCTAGAGTATGTGGCAACAATCAAAGTTCATATATGTTTCTATGTAAAATGACTCATGATTGACTATAACATAGAATATGAACAAGAGCACTTTGTGACTAATGAAAGAGCTACTAGTAGAAACACTTAATGCCAAACAGTCTTCAGCCCTCCTTTACGTCGTATCTCCAGATCAGTATTGACTTCTTTTGACCAGATACATCACTTTTGGCTTGTCACCCCAGTATGTCATGTTTTACCACTTGCCACAGGCAGCAGGAGACAACTAGCTGAGCAAACTACAAGCAGTGACATGCAGAAATTAACTCTCAAATCTGAGTACTTAGATAAAATGATATGCAAGCGCACACTAGGACAAAAGGAATGGCATTCGTCATCCAAAATAGGCTCATCATCCCTCCCCACCCCCCTTGAACAGTAGTTGCAACAGCAATAGAAAATGATCAAGAAGGTGTCTGTTCTTCAGAGTCAACTGTGGAAAAAAGTCAGCAATATATAACAGCAGCGATGGACAAGGAAGAGCAAAACCAAAGAATCTTGTTGAGTATTTGTTCATTTACTTTTTCTGAATGCAAGCCAAAGTGCACCACACTGGCTTGTTCTGAACTTCAGATACAGATGTCCTAATCTCTTTAGATCCTTCACAGATTTAGAATTCAGTCTCCCTGAGGCCCCTATAACCAAGTAAGAAAACTCTCTTTATCTAGCTTGGTGGCTGCCAAGACAGATTCCATGTCATTAAGGATGTCAGAGCTCAAAGCCTCTTGCAGACTTGGCATCAGTTCTTCTCCTTCTATATTCATTCCATCTCCTTCCAGTGTCCCAAGGTCCACATTTGTCCCTGGAATGGCTTCAAGGTAGTCTGGGAAACGGTTCTGATGGGATGGTATGTTACTTTGGCCGATACTGTCACCTAGTTATAACACAAAGATGGATATTAAGTATCCTGAAAGTACCAAACCTATAATTTATCAGGACAACTGGTTAAAGGTTAATCATGTACCTCTTGCATCATACAAGAAACGTGATTCATAGAAATCCATCACAAAATCCAAAGATAACTTGACTGCATGCAGATGTACAAAGAACATGCCTTTGTTTCAAACTTTCAACTACTGACTCAAATCTTACAGATCTTTGATGTCATTTAGCATAATTTAATTTTTACACTTGAAGGAAAAAGACAATACTGAATCAAATAGTAGTATTAACAACACTGGATGAGGTACTATTCTTAGCTCTGAACAAATGAACAATATTACTTCAAAAAGCAAACAGACACTCAAATTCCTTATAACAACAGGAGTGATACTACGTATAAGCAATTACCCCATCCTTGCAATACAGTTCATTACAAATATAATTTTTCACAAAACTAACCATAATATTTCTATTGCAGTAATAGAGGAAATAGAAAAAATAGAAGAAGATAGAAAAACGATGCAAAAAGTATCACAACTTCTCACAGTTGCTTGTTTTCATTGCAAATGGATACAAGCATATTTGGAAAACATGCATTAAAAATGTACACAAAACCAGACCTGTATCCATCTCATCAACACTGTTCAGGAAGTCATCTGGGGTTCTGGGTACACTGTAACTGCTCATGCTAAGTCCACTGTCTGTGCTTTCATCTCTGGAGTGGTATGTTCCACTGTAACAGAAGAAAAGGGGTAAAAAAATATGAAGATAGAATACTGAGGAAAATAAAACAGATGCTTGTTTTGAACCAATTTTTGGGCTTTGAAAACATTGCTATCATGAGAAATCCTCTATTCGAATAAAAAACTGAAAACTTTGTATGTGTGAGACACCTGGGTTTTATTTTATGCAGACCTTTCCAATTAAAACCATATTATTTAGATTCAATTTAACTTGATGAGAGCGTGCTTAAGCAGCTTCAAGAAGCTGCCTACTTGTGTTCTGTATAATTTTAATCTTTTCACACACACCCACAGCTAAAACCTTTGGAAGCATCTCAGATAGTCCATAACCATTGTAAAAATAATAATAATGGTGCACCCTTTTATGCTTTGATAAGGATAAAAAAAATACATCAACTATTAATGTCCCCATGTTTAATCAACCACTGAAGTATATTTTTAGGTCACTGCTGTTATAAATAGCTGGAACTCCTCCAGCAATTCTTCAACTGCTAGCCACTGCTGCATTACTACTGGTTCAGTCGCACATGTCAAGGCAAGAGAGCACCCTAATATAAATCAAATACTGGTACAGAAGCCATCCTGTAAACAAACCCTGCTCAGAATGATCTTGCTGACAGAACAGTTAACCAAACTGATGGCATGGGGCCTTACATGCCTTCACTTTCTTACTGCCATCTTACTGCCAGCACAGCGAGCAAGACCAAGAAAGCCACAGTGGGAAATTTGGGATGGTGCAGCCCAAGGCGAGGCAGCTGTGCCCCTGCAGGCCATGGAGGTCCACAGGGGAGCAGAGATGCACCAGCAGCCCCTGGAGGATCCCATGCCAGAGCAGGGGAATGCCTCAAGGAGGCTGTGACCCCATGGGCAGCTATGCTGGAGCAGGTTCCTGGCAGGACCTGTGGCCCTGTGGAGAGAGGAGCCCATGCTGGAGCATGTTTGCTGTCAGGAGCTGTGGCCTGCATAAGCAGCTGTAGATGCACACCACTGTCTCCCTTCCCCCCTAATATCCAGTCCTCACAAAATATTTTCAAAATCTATATTTCTTCAGGTTGTGGTACCATTCACTGAGAATCCTTACTGATTTTCTATACCACATACTGAATGAAGAGCAACTTGATTTACTGCTCAAATTAGCATTTGAAGACATAGTAATGTCTTCTCATAATGTACTTGCGAAGTATACAGTATATGCCTTTTTGTCAAGTATGAAAAACCAAAAAGATGATGAACAGCTATTCAACACTGGATGCCAGCAGGATGGCATCAGCCATATATATATATATTCTTTTTTTATTTCACGAGGACATCTTTGCCATACAAGAAAGGAACATAACATTTTTTAATAGCTACATCATAAATATTTTTCTTTTTTTAGACTGACTTAAAAACAGAATCACCACATATTCAATACAATCTTAATAATTAAACTATTTAAATCTTCTGTGAAAAAAAATGCTGGTTTACTTTATGGGACAAAGTACTAAAAACAGAACTGAGATTATGCTGAACTAAATCACTCCAGTGGAGAAGGCTTTTTGGCTGTTGCTCTCACACTTGGAATGTCCAGCACTTCTTTTCAAATCACTCCTTAATACACATTTCCTCTTTCTTCAACAAGGATTTCTTCATTTAGTAGTCACACCACCCAAAATTACCACATGCAACTAAACAGCATTACCCAAAATAGAGTGGATTCTTCTCCAACTAACAGCAGTGAAGAAATACCAATTTAGGAGTTAAACAGAGAACTACCACCACTACCAATATAAATCTAACAGACAAAAACATATAAACAAGCATGGCAAATCAAAAGGTGAAATAGTCTAATAAAGTCTGCACTGATGAATGTCCCATTCAAAAAAATCAAATATACCAAAATGACAGCAAGTACTGGAGATAGCAGGCAGAAGATTTGACTATGCATTTTAAACCACTACTGAACATTTTCTCAAATTGCTCCAACGTAGAGGTATTTTCTGACATTTGTTATGTTTCTATTATATAGGCAGTAGAAGATACTAAACTACCTAAACTTTGGATATCTAACTTTAGGGCCTAAAATTAGTACTGTCTCACCAGGAACTTTATATAACCCTAAAAAGGTAGAAAGAAGCATTTCTCCAAGTGTGAACTTTAACAAAAAGAGTATCAACAAGATCTTTAGGTCAAAACTATTGGACTGCTGTATCTAATTCTGAGACAGCAATGCATATTCACAAATATTCTTTCTAAAAATCCCTTTCCCTTACCCATCTGACAGAATTAAGTGTGGTGTTGCACATATAACAACCTGGAAGGAGACCATGTTCAGACCAAAATGCAAATTAAGATAATCTGAACTCATGTCAAATACAGATTTTCAGTATTTTGTTTGGAGTAAGTACTACAGAAAAAAAATCCCCAGTTAAAACATATATGCAACTAGGCAAGCAGTATCTTTTGCACTTTACGGTAAATATCAACCTACCATAAAATACAAAACATAAATTTGCCCTTTCTATCTTTTATTCCTGTTTCTAGTAAATGGCAAATATCCGTGACTTTATATTTCATGTGAGTAGACTCACAAATGATAAACTGCACCAGTCGACTGCCACGGCCATTTGAAACCTGCAGATGCATTTCTTTAAGGTCAGAAAAGAGGTTTTTAAGACATGAGGGCCTGTATGTATGATGCCAACAGCCTTCTAGAATTTCAAGCTAGTATGTTACTATAACACATCAAGACCATCAACTATCTACACAGACTTCTCACAGATGAGTAAGTCAGGTTTAAAATGTCTTGTCGTTTTTATTTCTTAGGACAAGGTCAGCACAGTTGCAGCTCACACAAGAACCCAGGATGAATACCATGTAGGATAATCCCTCCATCAGAAAATGAAGTTATCTAGTCGTATTTGTCTGTGTAGGAGATAAATCTTCCCGAAGTGATTACCCAAAATACAGATATCACTTATCTCAAGCTGCGGCAGTTTCTCCAAAGTTGTAATGTTTAGTATGAAGCATTTGCAAGCTGTAATTTGAACAGTATTTTCAACAAAATAAACATTCCAACTGAGAGGGATTAAGGAAAAAGTTATATGAAAGACTAGTCTGTACTGTAAAATTCTAAATCTTTAATGAAAATACCCACTTCAAAATAATACAGGATTTAAAGTGAAACATACCACTATATGTAGACCTAACATTAATAGAGTAAAAATACTGCTAAATACCTGAAGTGGAGGGGAGGGGTAAATGGAGAAACCTTAAAATGAACCTCAAGCTGTAATCTTAAATGTACTTCACAGTTCATTTGATCTCACAGCAAGCTATTCACAAATTATTTGAGTCAGTAATTTGAAATGACTATTAGTCAACAGATTATGCAGAGGCAAACATGTTATGACTTTGAATAAAAACCTTCCTACAAGTCTGAACAGACTACTTCCTCCCACAGGAGACAGCTTTTAATCTTCAACTTTTACTAGACTTGCCATTTAAGGAAAGATTCATTTACAGCTGTGGCTGTTGGCACAGACAGATGTTCAAAATAAACTATTACACGTACCAAACAGAATTTTAAATCAACTTTTTTTCCTCTAGTAGCTACTCCTACAAACCTGTTAAGAAAGGGATCAGAACTATTTGTAGTCATTGTTCTCAGTTCCTGAGACATTCCAGGAGATGACACGGGGTTTTGAGATCCACCATCTTGTTCCATTGTTGGAAGCTGGCTACGCAGAGCCAATTCCTAGAACAGCAGGAGAGGGGGAAAAAGAGAGATCACATCAGGCATTTGAATGAACTTTTTGGATACATAAACACATGACAACACAGATAATTTATGCTTTTACTGCTTCCAGTCCCCAGAGTTAAATGAAATTAAACTAAAGTTTCTGAGGACAAAGCAAGAGTCTGTACTGGCTTCAATGATAATGCAAGTTCCAACAGCATTACAGAGACTGCACTGTAAATACATTTACGGATAAAAGTATCTGTATTTTTACATAAATATTTTCTAGTTCACTTCAGTATCTTTCTGCTAAGTCTATACTTAAGACCAAAACAGGAATTGTTAGTACTATCATTCTTAAGACCAAAACAAGAATTGTTAATACTATATGATCTCAAAGATAACCTGTCCAGTTCTGCTGATTAGCATTTTCCCCCCATTTCTTTTAAATTCTAATTTAGTCCCTGGCTTCCTTTGTACCTTTCTTATTTCAGTCAGCAAACTTTCAAGTCTTTCCCTAAAAGTTCCCATTCACTCCTTCTGTGTGAGGCATGTGTTTTGAAATTTCTGACTGATCCAATCAGTGATTAGTCCCAAAAGTAAATCTCAAAGCTCTTCAAATCCCTAGTAATTTCTTAGTAAGACTAAGGCACCGCACTTCTGCAGTCACAAACCTAGATTGCACATGAATTTTTACACATCTGACTGTTCACCAGCTTTAATCTAACCATCCATAAACTTGTCATTACTAATTAATGAAAGTAAGTTTTAAACATAAAATGCATGAAATTAAAGGTGGATGGAGATAAGCAACATTTTATGTAATTTCCATGGCCCCTCTCCCCCTTTTTAAACAAGTAATCCATGAGTTACACATGTGAAAATACAATAATTTTCTTCAAGCAACTCTACATCATCAATGGCTCACCAAGACTGAGCTTTGTTAATGCAGAGACTGGTAAACAAATCTACTGGCTATCTTGTTAATGGTATTAGTAGTATGTGACTCCCAGGCTGTGCCTGGGAAGATAATTTCAGGCAAAACCAATCTCATCAGTCTTGACAATACTCAGTATTTCTCACTTGTAAAATCAGAGGTCTTCATCCATTCTTAGTGATAACTTAAGGACTACTGTACTGTAGTCTTTTAATATATAAAACCAACTTTTCTTTAATTCTTCATCAAAGTGATTTATTTTTAAGAAAGTCTAAGGTTATTTTATTTTCCATCAGTGTCAAATACCGAATCCTTCCCTACTGCCTGGTTTTCTTTTTTAATCTGCTTCACTCCCATTCCTGTGGATTACTGTTCTACATATTCCTCTAATACCAAGTTTTAAGTCTTGCACCGGAAGGTTTTCTCACTACTGTTGATTAGATCTTTGCAGAAAGTTTACAAGCATACCACTGTTTTTTGTGTTCCTCACACCCAATCGACCACTCCAAGCAAACCAGTCGTCTGCTCCCCACCCCTTATTTGCCCACTGTTCTAACAAATAGTAATAATATTCCATCCTCATTTTCAGATCACAGCATGTTAGGCGTCTTTTAATCACTTCTAAAGGCTTATCCATGTGATTTTCATTTGCTTCTGTAATAAACCCAATTGCAAAGCCTATACAATGACATCCTACTTCACAGTGAAGTTTACAAACGTCTCAGTCACAAGTTACCTGATGAACAGGTAGAAACAATTCATTAAAAAAAACCCAACATTATTTCCTGGAATGCTTCCTGAACAGTGATCTGAAGAAAGCAGATGTCTTAGAGCAGCCATCCTAGAGATGGCTCAAGAACTGCTTACTCACGGTGCTCTGTCCTTCTCCCCTTCCCTCTTGGTTTGATCTGTACACTGAATCTTTATTTCCTTGGGCTGCAGTTCCTGACTAGGATGCAGAGGAGGAGCCCAAAGTGCCAGAAGACTGCAGAAGAAGCTTAATCACACACCACTGCCACAAAGAGTGGCATCACAGCAAAACCTGCACGGAGTAATTTCTGTACATGAAGCACTACAGTGACATTGTATCTCCTTGTGTGGTCTTTTCAATTGGCACTGCCTCCTGATTCAATAGTTGTGAGAGAGGTAAGAAGTCCATATACATCCCCTTTTTGAGAGCTACTGACACCAGAAAAGAAAAAACCCACAAATTCTCTTCTGTTACCTTAAGAAAAAAGTCAGTACAAAGGAATAAGCCATCTCGAAAAATAGGGAAGTTAGCTTTGTATTTTTCTAAATCCTCAGAATGTAGGAGAGACTGAAGAAAAATAGGGAAGTTAGCTTTGTATTTTTCTAAATCCTCAGAATGTAGGAGAGACTGAAGTTTCATCTGTACATGAACTTAAACAGTATGGTAAAAATAAATGTAGCTCAGACACTAGCCAGCTAAAAATGAAAAATCATATTTCACTGAAGGCCCACTAAAAAGAGATGTATTAAACCAGGAGAGAGAACTATATTTTGCCTATTCTTTGGCATGAAACTAGTATTTTTAAAATTAGTACTACTTTTATCCTTGTTTCAACAATAACACCACTAAAAAATGCAAAACTGCAACTATTTTTAACTCTTTATAAGTAGCATTACCACTACTTTTTCAGGAGTCAGAAGCACTTTCCTCTCAAAAGAATGTTATTACTCATCTAAGTAATAAATTTATGTCATTCTGGGAGTCTGAAAGAGAAAGGAATTACCAAAAAAGATGAGCTATTGAGAAACAAACACAGAGCAGTCTTTAATCATTCTGCAAGATAAAGCAAGGTTTCCTACAAGCCCTAAAGAGTGTATTAAGACTATTTTTCCTAAAAGGTGTATATAGTGGAAGCTGAAGTTGTGTTACTTGAAGAATGGTCTTTTTACTACTCCTTCCTTATAAAAAAAGTTATATGTTTGCTATACTTGAAAAAATGTATGGGAGTGTACAAGCCTCTCTCAGCTCCAAACAGAGCAATGTGAACTCTAGGCTTTTAGTTCATGCTTTAAAATATATCCTTTATTAGAAGTATTTGAAGTCTGGAGGCAAAAATAAAACTATGACAAAATCCTGGCTTGGATTTCTATATATTGATGTCATCCTATTTTTGTAAGCATGTTAAACTTTTTTAAAGTACCTCTGGGAAAAGAAAAGCTTAGTATTCCTACTGTTAACACATAAGATGAATTTCGGTTATTGCATAGAGACCAAAATGATCTGTCATCTCCTTAAATAATTTTAAAAATAAGGTCAGCACTGTGTTATTTATCTGGCTGACCATATCCACATTTTTTTTCGTAACTGCATACAGATTAAGTTTCACATGAAGGTCATTCACACTGTGTTCAAATTAACTTTATAAAAATACCTTCTTCAGAGCATTTTTATCTTCACAGGCTTTTGAGGAAAGGCACATTACTCCCTTGTGCAACTTACTCATCATATTCTTACTATTACTAAACATATGTTTTGCTACTCAATTTGAATTGATATATCCTGACAACTGTTTTTGTAAATTTATTTTAAAAGTGCCAATAGTAACATTTCTGCCTCCAAACACGGCTCAACTGTCAAATGATCCACAGGCTTCCCTGGGATGGGAGAGAAGTTTTAGGGGAAGAGCAGACCACAACATTTATGGGCAGACTTAACAGTACCAGATGCTTCTTCAGAGTAAGTGTTTGCATTCTTGTGAGGGCCACAGTTACAGCACATACATGAAACAGGGAAGACATGTGGACAGATGAAGACAAATGAACTCAGCAATGAGGAGTTAGGCAATTTGTGAAGACTGAGGGGGAAATGCACCATCCATTGTCCCAGTCATGAAAACCAGCAAAATTCATTTAAGAGGTGATACTCAAAGAGGGATAATTCATTGCACTGTATACACTTGGCAAGGAATTCAATGCTACATAGAGCACTGCAAGTGCAGATAGGGCAGCATAAATTGGATTAGACTTTTGTAATGAAAGTCTGGCTTCTTGTCTGGTTTTGCAGTCCTTAGCTGTGGCACTGCTTCCTACCTCTCCTCGTATCTCTCTGCCCCTGGCTCCACAGACGGCACCTGCCCTGCCGAGGTGTCTCAAGAGCCCCAAAAGCAGATGCCTGCCAGCAGGAGTCAGCTCTCAGAGGGCCATGCACAGCTGAACGGCCTCTCTCTACCCTGCTTTATTTGCTTCAAAAACTGTTATTCACGGCCATCTCATACATGGGTCCACATGACCTCATCTTCTGCTTCCCAATTGCTTTAGCTGTACTTTTGTGATCAAGTTTTGCAACTGCAAGCAGCACCGGGGACTCCAGAAAACTCTCTGCAGTGAGCTACAACTCCTGTACAGACACAAAACGTGTCCTGAAGCAATTAGAGGCATAAAATAGAGACAGAGGCAATGAATGCAGTGTGATTTACTATGCAGACTTTTAGTCAAGGTATTTATCCATAAAGATCTACATTCACAAGCATGCAATACAATTATTCTGTTGATCCGTAAAGCTTAGAAACAAGTTAGAAACAAGCAGCAGATACAGAATGAGCAAGCATATACAGAAGAACTTGTCTCATAAATGTGTAGTATGCTGATCTTACTAGCCAATGCCCTAATATTAGCAGCAGTTAAGTAAGAAATCTTCCATTCTGAGCACGAGAAAGCAGTCTGCACAACATCCAAGAATAACACCACCAGTACCTTGACATTATTTGCTTCCATTTCTTTCCACTGCACACCGTAAGGCAAGAAATCTGTTACTGAACATCCCGCCAATTTTATGACACATACAAAACTTGACTGATATCCGCTCTACATGAAAAATTGACAACCAGATGCTAACTGCAGGAGAATGGAAGGAGAGCTAGTGGGGATGGAGGGAAAGTCAAGTCATTCAACCTCTTAACTAAGACACATAGGCATCTCTAAGGTTTTACAAATAATTGGTGATGATGAGCATAAGTAACTGAAGAGATGCTCGGTGCTTTCAAATTTCCTGGACGTATCGACAGTTCTTTTTTATACACAGCAAGTCTGGAAGCTGTAGTTTTTGCTACCTTTGACATTTCTAGGATTATAATAAAATACAACCTCATTCAAACAAGAAGAGTCTCTTACAGTGCTTGCTACAAAAGATGAAGCTGAGCAATTGTTTATTCTTTCCTGAAGGTGCTAAGGTCTCCATACATAACACTTGAAATGTTAGTGTCACTATACGATACCACAGTATCGTGGCAGAGAGATAAAAAACTGGCAAGGAACGCTATGGTTACTCAGTACCAAAAAACCCTGAGCATAGATATCCATACAACCATGGTACTGTATCCAGGCTACATGGAGAAAAATGTCAAGAAGGATGAGGACGTTGGGCCAGATGACCTCCACCAGTCCCTTTCAACCTATTCGATTCAGTGATTATGAAAAGCTCAGAGATCCAGTTGAAAGTTAAGGAATATTTCTCAGATTTTTTTTAATGTTTTAAACCAGATATTTCATTACAGTCAAGCTTCAAGAACACTGGTGTCACATAATTTCTTAACAAATAAAAGACCTTGGCAATCCCTCTCTAAAACAGACTTAGCGTTCCCAGAATTAAGAGCACTAAACATATGAAGATTTTATTTTCAGTATTCCTTAAAAGAACATCTAAAATTTAGCAAGAGAAGCTATTACTCTGCCACCAAGCACACCTTCATCATCATGAATGATAATTCCTCCAAACTTCATGAATTTTATTCAAAAAGAAAGATCGATCTGTAAGCAAGAAAAAGGTGACTAAGAAATGTGCATTCTTCCTATACATTTTTCACAGATTCACTAGGTCAACTGTGACCTGATCAGATGTACAGACTGGGACTTCAATAACAGCATCATCAGAGAAGAAAGACTACATTTGCCTCTCTAGTACAAGCATTTGTAGAACCAGAATCCAGGAGCAGTTCTCTAAGCACTTTCTTCCACCTGTGGCTGCTCATTACATTATTGAGGTAAGACATGAAAACACAAAAAATGCCTTTAGATACAAGATGAATAATCTAGTATTATAGAACTTTTAAGCTGACATGAGTGCCTACTCTTCTACCCAGCAGATCACTCAAACACACCCTGACTCATTAGCAAGTGCAGATTAATAAAACTGATCACAGGCAGGAGGTATGGTATGAAGCAAGTTTAAATGCAACAGGAATCCTAATTTTTGCATATATCCTTTCATCAGTTCCCAACCCAAACAAAGGAGAGTGACCACTACATATGCATTTAATGAATTATCAATATAGTTCCCTTGAGTTTTTGAAGCTTTTTAGGATTTAAAGCCAGAATTTCAAGAAGTTCCAAAAATGTCATCTTCTAGAGTTAAGTATGAAACTGATAACAAACTTCTCCCTTTGCTGCATACTTCTGAATTGGCAACAGGAAGAAGTCAGTGGAAGAATGAACAATGGTATGACAGGCCTTCAAGCATACAAGAAAACACAAACTTTTGGCATTCAGTAAGAAAAACATCCCTTATGAATGACCTAATTATGCCAGAAGATAAGGTGGTTCCAACTAGTGTAGAAGAGTGTCCTCCTTTGTCTGTTCTCTTGTATACCCACAATTCTTGAGGACTTTTTTTGTCCTCCAGAATAGGATCTAATATTGGTTGACAAGATCATTACGTGGTTAGTGCTTTGTAAATGAATCAAATTATTACATCTCAATTAAAAATGCTTCAGTTTAAGAGCTGGTGTTGCCAAACAAGAAAGTTTTTCTTCCAGGGTGTCAGTATGGTTTCTAAGGTCTGAGGCTCCTATTTCTCAGGAGACTAGTAACAAACAGATTTTGTGGTACTCTTCAGAATGCAATAGTACACCAGTACTCATGGCTTCCAAACACAGGATACTTTCTTTTATTCTGTTTTTCCTGCCTATTGCATACAGAGATTTTTCTTAAAAAACAAAATACACTACAAGCCAATATAAATATTGTACTAAGAACCAGTACATTAAAAACACTGTTAGCAATAGCAAACATAAAGCTCTCTGAATATATCCATAAATACACCCTTTCAGAGATTCATTCCATATTCAACTTCTTTAGAGACTAAAGGAAGACCACATTAAACTGTTTATTGTTCTTCACATTTTGAACAATTTTGTTTTGGCCAGAGCTTGAAAGGCTTTTCATAATTCTTTCCTATACAGAAAATCTACCTGTGCATCAGCCAGTTAAATATCAAAATGGAATAATTACATATTATATCTGCACAGCAATTATTTTGTTAGTCTAATCTATTAAGTAATTCTGTTACACTGTGCATGCTTAAAAATCATAACTATTTCAAGTGAGTTTTCATTAACTGATTAGAGATATCCTTCTTTAAGGTCATACCTGCTTAAACAAACTGTTAAGAACATTCATACAAACAGTACTTAAAAGTCACTAACTACTACCTTAGATAGTTTGCTTTAAATACACATCTTGACGACATCAGACTGGAACAGCAGTATCCTCAAGAATGCTAAACAAGAAGGTTGTTTTCAATGTAGAAACATGTGCAATGAATTCCTCATTTGCTCTTAAATACTGACATAAAGTTGTGGTAATGCAGCACTCTTAAAAATAATGTTAGGGTCATGACCAGAAAAGTGGTTCAGAAATGTGCATGGCAGAGCTTGGTTTCTTGTTTCTCTTTTTTAGAATGCTTTCATGTAGCAAAACGTTCCCTGCTAGCCTAACTTAATTCTTTCGTTTTTGTAATTATGCTGAAACATCAGTTAAGAGCCTACCTGATGTTTTGGAGAATTTGCTGTGCTGGGATTGATATTCCGCAATGCCTAAGAGTAAAAATAAGATGGATAAAAATTACTTTAGCTGCATGGTTTACCTATGCAGGCTGTCTTACAAACACCATCTTGTAGTATCAAGCCCCTGAGACAGGCCAGATGAGACAGGATAAGGGAGTTAAGAAACTATGAAAATCACGACACAGTGAAACAGAACTCACAGATTTACCAAGGATGCGTATTTGACAGATAAGCTTAACAACTAGGGAGAACAACATGAAGAGAACTGGCTATCACCTGGTCCAAAGTTAGTCAGGTTCTCAATGACAACTGAAGCAAGGAGACAATTAGAAGGCCTACCCAGAAGCATGCTAGCACAGGGTAAAATGTTTGTTGGTGGATTAATTGCAAAGCAGGAACAGCAGAAGCCCAGATGCTTAAGCAGAGAGAAAGTCCTGATGCCACCTTTGCAATATATTCTTACCTAGAGTACTATAAAAAGTAATGGCTGTAAAGATGACCCATCTTACACCAAGAGATGCTGAAGATTCCTACAAAACAGTCCTTGACTACAAAGGGGATAACGGGAGTCAGATTCCAGGACAGAATACTGCAGGTGATGAAGAAAGAGAAAAGCTGTCTTTGAGGACATTAAGATATTATCCTCTTATGATACAAGGCCCATCACCCAAAGTGAAAAGGGTAAGATTTTAGAAGGTTTTCCTCAAAGAAAAGATTAGTGCTTTTTCTGGCAGTGTCAAAAAACCAAAGAATATCCTAAGTATCTAGCACAGATGGTAGTAACTCTTAAAACATTCAGATTGAACAATCGAAGCAGAAGGCTTAGAGTCAAGCAGATCAAGCCTGAATTCCAAATCCAGAGATTGCAAAGTCCAGTCCTACACTTTAACATTTGCTACAGCTATATTTATAAGGTAGAAAAATACTGAAAGGAATATCTTATAGCCTTATTATGAAGTTTGAAATTCTTGAGCATAAGAAAACCACAGGTTCAAAATGCAGTACAAGTGATTCAGTTGTTCCATGCTCATTCCACTGTTGAACAGGTAAGATTTTGGCAAGAAGGTGTCTCCTCAGTGTATCTTACATAAACTTTAAAAATACTTCAAAATCCTACAGACTGCAATAGGTTCTAAAACTGAACACTTTCCTCCACTCAACAGCAAGAACTAAAGTAGCTGCGAGAAACAGCTTTTAGCATGACTTGGATCTAAATGAATATGAAATATATCCTCAGGTGGAATATCCAATCACATCAACAGTCCATGTTGTCATCCCTATAGTTTATGAAATCTGTTCTTGAAGAGTTTTATTAGAGGGAGGAAAGCAAAATCTTTCAGTCTAAAAAATCAGATAGTTTCACTACCAAGCTGATACCAGTAAAAGAATGAATTCAGACCTTTTTAGATCTCAAAGCTTTTTGTACATTAATTGGTTTTTAAAACTGACTGAAACAACAACATAGCCAAATGAAAACGTTAACATACAAAAGAAATAGTGGAAGTAGGTGTCTAACCTGTGGCCTCACCTGCCGAAGCAGTTCTTGATGCTTCAGTCTCAGCCTTTCCTTCTCCATCTGTAGCTGCTGAAGTCTCATCTGTTGTTGCTGGTTGGAGCTACTCCCACCCATCACACCACCCTGGGGACTCTGAGGAGCCAGAGGAGGTGGCTGTTTCACTGGAGCACTTTGGCTGATTCGCTGATTCATGGCTAAGGAACCAGAACAATAAACATTTAAAAATTAAATTCAAACAAACACATGCAAGGAAAGTATTATCCATAAAAGGCGTACATTAAAAAATTTAGAAAATTACAAGGCATAACAGTACAAAAATGCAGTTACACTGATGTTCAGAGAGTGAAATGTATGCTCACGTGTGTGAGCTATCAACGTGTGTAAAATTTATGCAATAGTCCCATGTTTAAGAGTACACACTTGTTCTAAAAGCTTCTGAAAACAGTTAAAGGTGCAAACTGGTCAAAAATTCAAAAGTGGTAGTAAAATATTTCAAGTTGAATCAGAATGATCTCTCTTCTTTCTAATAAACTATTCTCACCTTAGACACAAATATTAAATAACTCGTTTTATTCGAGTGAAACTTGAGAACACACAGAATGACAAAATGGATCATTTCACTAAGTTTTTAGTGTTAGAGACTCCATTTAGAGCTTCTTGACAGGCAAAATTAGAGCTCGTACAGAAATGGCAGATGAATTATACAGCCATAAATACATCAACATAGAAAACATTTTGCTAGTGCTTCATTTTCTTTTACCCCACAGAAGTATGCAATGAATTTTTCCTGGGAAATGGAGAAGAAGAAGTATCACCTTGTAAGCATAACGCAAAGTGAGAACCCATCTTCCCTTCCCCCATATAAGCAAGGCCTAAGACAATTTTATTTTATAAAATAATGCATGACTGGGATGCATCTACTTGACAGGCCTGATTTCTCCTCACGTGAGACCAGTATAGTTAAAGTCAACAGAGGCACTGGAGTTTCTGGAGTGAAACAGAGGGTGGGAAAGGCTGACTGTATTGCAAGAGCACTACTTTCAGGGGCTTCCAGCTTGGATAAGCTCTCCACCGTGTTGTCTGCAACAGACTGAATCTGTTAACATTCACAGTATTCTGCAGAATGCATTTGCTGAAGCAGTGATGGGAGAATGGTAGGGGTTTTTGGTTTTGGTTTTTTTTTCTGAGGATTATAGTTTACAGAAACTAAGGAAGAAAAAAGGAAAGAGCATCTTTTAGGATGACAGGGTGATCTGGGGCGAAGCAAACCATCTGTAGAATTAGTCTGAATTAATGTTTTCATCATATAGAGAATTCCTGGAACACTAACATTTCTAACTACCATAAGAAAGGAGAATTATCTCTTGAAGAATCTGTATCATCTTTTAACTGAAAAGCCCTTCAGTCTCCACTGAAGTGTTCAACTTAAGGTACAATAGTGCTTTTCTTCTGCTCCAAGAAAGCTCACATATATTTATCACATAATAGCAATGGCTGTTGCTTCATAACCTTGCTCCCTTTTCCCCTTGCCACAGCTCATCTTTCCACTGAGAAACAACATATGAAGAAGAAATGCCATATATTCACTGGAGTGGTAACAGAAAAGAGAAAAAAACCACTAAACCAGTTACAGGCCCCACTCTCCAGTCTACCTTTTCAACTAATTCACTGGTCCAGCACAGAGTCAACAGTCTAATGGGCAGAAGGGTCACATTTTCATGAGTCCAGTCAAAATAAAATGGCGTCAAATAGCTTAAGATGATATGAAATATTATTTTATGCCATTACTTGTGAAAGACCTTCATACATATGATCACTAATAAGAGAAAGCAAACTGGTGAAACAGGAATAGAAACTGAATCCCAGCACCAAGCAGAAACAATGGAGTGAATACCTAGGGCTGGAGGTTCAACTCCAAACCACAAGTCCCATCCCAATCCAGTGTGCCAAAAAATAGTGGGAAGATGACATTCCTGTGGATCAAGGCCCAAAATCAAGCAGTTGATGTTACAAGACTTCCAGCATGACTTCCCCATCAGACCTGAACTTCAGGAAGGTGACCAGAATGAGCCAATTAACCAGCCTGGCCACATGAGTTGTGGTCTCTGGGCCAGCAACAGGAAGACTGGCCCAGACACTAGAAATTGTTCAGCAGAAGTTCGAACAGCATCAACAGGAGTCCTGTAAGGATGTGGGCAGTGAATATTTAACTACAAGCTCCAGAACCTGCATTGGGCAATGTCTGCTGGAAGACTGACAGCAATTAGACTACCTACATTTACCAAATCAGGGTAAAGTTGAAGCTAGAGAAAGCAATGCAAAAAGAAAGGCAGCCCATCTAGCACGACACTGCTGAAGTGGGGAATATATCTCCGCCTTTCTCTCTCTTCAAGTCTGGAACCATGATCACACCTTTTGCTTTATGTATCTTACCCTCTTTCATCTTAAAGGCAGTAATGAAGCAGTTAGTAGGGCACAACAGAAAACAGCCTTCTCCTGCTTTTAGTTAATTCTGCAACCCTAGCTGAAGTCTGTGCTACCCCTCAGAAGTTCCAGGATCCAAACCGTGCTATTAAACAAAATGGAGAGTTAATTACAGTGTAAAGTCATGAAGGAGAAAAGTCAGAAATGACAATCACCTGAAATAAGCACACCTAAGTTAAAAGCAAATTACCTAGCTTGTAAAATTTAAGTACCCAAAGCAGAAAAAAGTCCATTTTCTTTTGGTTAGAAAGGCTGCCTTTACAGTTGAGTCCTCAATTATATAATCATGGTTTCAGAGTCCTGCCTCAATGCAGTTCACAGCCAAGTCATGTTACAGATAACCTCATAAAAATTTAATGGTGTCTAACCTTAGTTAAACACTTAGGTGCAGTATCACTAACATTCCTTCAACATGTTATTCATTTGTTTTTCCTGCATGCATCATACAAGTATTACTTCCCCAGGTCTCTTTTCCACAAATAGGCAGCTTTGTAAATATTTCCTGCTCATGCCAAATGCGTCATATGTTATATACATGTATTTTTCTGACAGTTGCTTGTATTATTCCTGTTCTCTCTGATCACTGTTTGCTTCGTTCTACTGATTTTGCAATTAAAACTGTACGAAAGAAAACATGTTTCTCTGATTTTTCATTTCATTCCCTCATCCTAGATCTCCAAAATGCCTTCTAACGTCTGTTTTGAAAGTAATGTTTCTAACTAAAAGTGTATCTAAAACAGGAATATCGTAAGATATTGAGACTTTCGTGTATACTTAAAATTCATCAAAAATATTAGCGGAAAACTTAATGATATGATTTGGTAACTATTCAAAAGCTGAATCTGAAAACCCAGTTTCTAAACGATTATTATTCAGATATCCATTGAAAGGATGTTTCTGAACATTTTATTATTTCAAGAATGAAAGTGCAAAAGACTTCAAATTGGTAAGATTTTAAACAATCCTCAGAACAATCATGGAGATGTTTTTTAATTGAGTGAACTACTTTTAACCATGAAATTAAACTAAAAGTTAGGATATTAAAAGAAGATGCTGCTAACTGAATTTTACTGGCTTAACATATCCAAGTGAAGAACCAGTGAGAAAAACCTAACAATAATATCTGTCAATGATTTTCATCCACCTTGGTGATTACACAAGTGTGCTATCTTCAAAGGAAACAAAAGAAGAATGTAATTTTCTGTAATTTCCAACATAATATTTAATGAAAAGAGGGGGGGGAAACACATCTTGTTTCACGTGACAGGAAAAAGCCCTTGTTGTTGCTTCAGGGTTGCCTTTTTTTTGTTTGCTTGTTATGTGGGTGGGGTTTTTTTAACATTCTAATTCTCCATTACTTACCAGGACATGACTGTAGAAATCTGCATTCTCAAGAATATGCTTATCAATGTGATCTCAAAGAAGCAGATTGTGTTTTTTCCACACTCATGTGTTTGTGATGATCCTGACATGCACAGCTCTTTCCAAGTACTTCGGATTCAAAGGTGACAAGCTTCATTTTATCTGTTAGCTAGGAGTTCCCACTTTTCTAATGCATCCTGTTCCTTACCTTCCACGGCTATGGAAAGCATTTAAATAAGGGGCTCTGCACCCACACAGCGGAGGCTGCTAAGACCTCACAGGCAGAGCAGGAACAGAAAACTCTTTGTTTCTAGAAGAGGGGGATTTGAGGGAGGAGGAGGGGCAGTCAAGTTAAAAAACATAGGCAACTTGAAACAATAAAAAAGATCATGTCCTAAAATATGGCTTAGCTTCATGATCTGCAGGACACAGTCAATTGCAATTGCTGTAATACACTTTTGAGAAGAGAAAATTAGTGGTCTTCAAATGCTACACATGAAATGTTCTACTGTCAAGATCAGAAATGCCTCTTCTGTACTGTAGCAGATAATACCTGACAGGTCCTGCAAAAAGTTAAGACTGTCTATATACATGAAAAAAACCAAACAACCAAAAACCAAAACCAAGAGAGAGAAACAATTACCAGGCATTGGTGATAGAGAAAAAAGGCCAAGAGATTGCTAACAACTCAAACATAAAAGGCTAATTCTCTCCCAAGATCCTCTGTCAGGTGAAAATCACAAGTGCCAGGGCAGTGACAGTCTGCAGTAACACTGCACCTCTCCCCTGCGTGGAATTACAAGCAGAGATTGCACCCTTAATGATTAGTAGATGCAGATGAATGTTTGATGTTTTTCCTTTCATACTTATAATTTCACCCTTCAAAGCTAAACCTAATTTTAATCTGCAAATTTAAAGACATTATTTAGTTGAACAAGCAACAGTAGAAAAGCTCAGAATTTGAGCATACCATAGCTGACTGACCTCACTAATAAGAATCAATGTTTTTACTGGGGGAACTAAAAAAAAAGAACTCGTCCCCTTCATCTTCATTTGGAAACTAGACAGCTAGTGTTCAGCATTTTTGGCTATGGTCAAAAATGGTGCTAGTTTGTAACACTACAACAAAGGCAAAAATCCTCTTTGATTACATTTTGAAGAGTTGTGAAGAGAAAAAAAATACCAGCAGGATTTGAAAGAGTCTTGGAAGTAATAAAAACGTGTTCCAAGTGGCTTTTTAGGAGAAGATTGGTACAGCAATTTGTTGTTTAGTCAGGGTATATGTCATGTTTCTGGATTGTGTTCCTTATAATGCATTGCTATATTCCTTTAAGGAAATCCCCGTTGGGAGTTTCATAATGCTGCTGTTATAAAACAACCTAAAAATTAGCACAATAAAATATTCCCTTGCTTTCAGTCTCTGATTAATCCTGGAGCTTAGAGCATGGGGGAAACCTGACGGAGACTGTTCTCTGGGGTCATTTTGCTGTCCTAAGAGCAAAAACAAATCTTAGTGTCTCAGTCAGGTAAAAAGAAATATTCTCAGACTCCTGAGCTGAACTTTTGGTTAAAGCAAGATGTATCAGATAAATATACTATTACAGAAGCATGTCCAATCGAGAGATTGGGGGACTCTGCATTTATCAATTAGTTTCATTCAAATTAAATTAGTATTTTTCTCTATTTGTTCTACTACCACTACTGCACCTGCTGATTAGAACAATGTAACTTAAGTTCCTTTTTCTTTGATAAAGCTGCCATTGTTTTTGAAAGTCTTTCTGTATTGTAAAATGGAGATATGCAATGGCTGGATTGACTGAGCACCACTAACACTCTATGGCATATACAGACAGACTCTTGATTCACTGGTAACTAGACTGGACTAAAATGCTGTGTCAGGTTTTTCCCCCCCATAGTAGTAAACAGTAATATTTACAAAGCACTTTTACTCAATGTATGCTAGTTTCAGAAGAACTAAAATATTCTGGCCAGCCAGAAAAGCAAACATAAATGAGATTCAGCAGTAACGTAAGCAAAGTAAGTAGCTTTTAGGAACTTCTGCTCAGTGCACAAATGTTGCACAACAGAAACAAAATGTTTTCCACTCTTTAAAAATAAATAAATTTTAATTTTGAAGGTCTAAATAATTTTTAAAATATTTGACTTACAGAGCACAACTGATACCATAAGTATTAGTACTATAGAACTATGTAAGGCACACTGTATTGGACAGATATTGAGAAGAAACCTGAACTAATATAATCTAAGTTTAAATTCTATGTATGAAACACTGAAGACTACAGTAAGTGCAGGAATCAGAGCTCACCAAGGCCCCATATGTCTGTCCACTGAATCTCTGGCAAAATTTATTTAGTGAAAGCTGGTCCACATTTTAGACCAAAGTTTAATCAGCAAAGAGTCTACATAAGGTGCAAACAGTTTCACTGCTTAATCACCACATAATACTTCCTGGATTAACTAGGCCAAAAGACAGGCTTCTTTACAATTTTTTTTAATATAATATGAAAACTTTTCTAATGCAGATTTCCTTCAATTTATTTGAGTGGAACAAAGCCTGTGTATATGCATCTGCATATATTCATCAGTTTTTAATCTCTGTCATAAATCCATTAGAAATGATTAAACAGGAATTAAAAAATCCAGTAAAAACTACTGTAAAAAAAAATCAGCAGTATGTCAAGAAATGTTTCTATATATAAGAAACTGCAATCATGTTTCAACATGACTTAATTCAAAGACAAAAAAATCCTGACGTGTCTTTGAATTTAAGATCATATATGATTAGATATAGAGTATATAATTACTGTGTATATATATATATTTAGAGTACAGATAATGAATCACGTTCAAAACGATCCACCTTCAACTTCTAACATAGTATGCACATTGATAGAGAAGTGCAAACTGCTATATTAGAAGGATATGGTGGAAAAAATGTCCCTGTTAGGAGGGCAGTTTCCTTTCGCTATCACAGCTGCTCAGCACAACACTGGAAGCATGCATTATTTTTACTGGCACACAGACATCATTAGCAATAAATCTTTCTCAAACAGGATTAAATTACTCTGAAAACAAAACAAACCCCCAAACAGGTATAAACTTATATAAACCTATTGTCTTGATAAATTCTTAAGAAAAGTGAGGGTTTCTCCCTCTTTAATAGGCTAGAAATATTCTACCTGAAGTAGATAACTGCATCCTGACACAGTACTTGTGGACAGATTTAGTGATTTCTTCAGTGAACTCTGTTTAGTTAAGAGGTATAAAAACATCCCACTTTCAAACAAACCAAGATTTCACTTTCTGATATAATCACACACAAATAATTATTTATCATCATTACTATAAGGCAGCATCTGCCTATTACAAAGGGATGCTTACCAGTGAAATTTCATCTGCCTCTGCAGATTTGCAACAGGCTTTGACAGAAGTCACTGGTTCACTGAAAACTGATGCTGCTTCATCTGTACACATCTCTGACACACATACCAAAATACAGAAGTCTTTACCCCATCCTAAGAAATCTCCTGCAACTGTTCTTCTGGAAAAACAGAGACAGAGAAGTGAAAAATCTAATACCACAAGACCTTTTAGATGAGTCAAATCCTCTTCTGTTTTATAGAGTATGTAGAGAGGATATGTCATTGCATTTACAGATCAAGTTATTACTTGTGGCTCATGCTCTGCTTTTTGTGCAAAAAATGGAAAGCAGATCTGGAACTTAAAATCTAAAATGCTGCTATGACCAGACACAAGATCTGGGCTTTTCTTTTGACAAAGGCCTTTTGCCAAAGGTCAAAAGCCAGTTTTCCAACCTAGAGTTCCAGTTCTATCTTGTCCATAAATCCCTATCTTGAAAGGCTCCTACAAACTAATTTGAAGAACTATATATTAAATAGAGCGCTAGACAGGTACGGGATAAGAAAGCAACAGTATGGAATACGCCCTTTTAACTTCCGACACTTAAAAATTAGAAGATGCTCTGAAGCTTAAGGTTTTAATTGAATTTCAAGCTTGTTGTGTGTTTGCTTTTTTTTTTTAAATAGAAATGATGAATACATGTTTCAATGAACTGTACATTTTACTTCAGTGTTTCTGAACAAGCCCTCTTCACTGTTTCAAAAGTGCAGTGTTTTTATCCTACAAAAAAAAGGAAGCAGAAAATCCTGATGTACATTCTCTATACTCCTACAGTCATCATCAGTTTTATTTAATTTCCTAATTGTGTAGTTCAAGCAGCTACTGTACAGAGAGACCCTATGGCACTTTCCATAATGATACTAAACACTGTCTTGCCTTACCTTCCCTCTCATCCAAAATTCATGCAGAATTTCAAAGAACATTAACACAATCTCTAAGTCAGAGTGATAAAGTCATGGCAACAATTTCAACCTGAGGTCACATCTTTTGCTTCATACCCCACATTGCAGCTCCAACAATTGAAAGAACAGAAGCAAAGAGTCTGGGCTTGTGTTACACTGGTATGATCACTAGTTACAAGCCTTTAAAACCCAAGTCTAGAATAAAATAATGGGGAAAGTGAAACAATATCTTGTTTTACTCCAAACCCTGCAGACACTTGTCTGTCTACTCTGAGTACCAAGGTCTCCACACCAGACTTAACCCAGCAGAGACAAAGAAATCAGCTGCCAGTTTCCAGTATTTTACCACTTCAACTTCACTGTCCCACCTTTGAACTTAACATATTAAGCCTCCTCAAAGGGCAAATTATTTTAAGTTGCATTTCAAAACCAAGTCATCAGCAAACTTAAATATGAGTTAATATCCCTCTAATGGTATTTGATACAAAAGCCAATTCTTGGAAACTTGTAGAAATAAAGCTGAACAATTCCAAACTTCAACTGGTACTAGGAAATTTAATTTTATAGAAAAAGCAGATGTTCTTCTACTTCCCCAACTCCAGCCACTCAGAATGCATAGCTGACCTGCTTCCTATCCAGATGTTCTTTGACTATCAAGAAAATGCATTATGTTATCTGAAAGGCTTAAAAATCCAGTAGGATCCAGAAGACAGACCCATGAACAACAAAAGAAAAACCAAAACTGTCCAAAACACAAGCTGAAGCTGACAGTCCAATTCCTTTAAGGAAAACAACCCTCCTAAATGTAAAAAAAAAAAAAAAAAAAAAAAAAGGGCAATTTGAAACCCCTACTCTAAGGCCTGCAAAGGCTCTGAGAAGGTAGGACAGCATGTTTTTACCAGATGCTCCACTAGACAAGAATCCTGCTGACATAGGCCTAAGGACCAGCTCCCTCCAATTCCCATTCCTTTGATCCCATGTCATCTTTTAAGGCTGCCTGTGCTTGGCATCAGAAAACCCTCCTTTCATACTTAGTTCTTTCCTAGATATTAAAGTTTGTGAATTGTCCTAATGCAAAATTGTTTTAAAGTCATATCTGTAGACTTGGAGGATGAACGTCTGAGCCACAAGACTTCACTGCTGTTTAAGTGGTGTAGCTGAAGACCTCAAACCCATTTCAAAGATATTGGAGTTGAGTCTTGGAATGAAGTTCTTATCTTCAACTTGGAGCACTCAGGTTTTAGACCCACCCTACTCCACAATTGGCTATTCCGACAGGGGCTCTTTTCTGATGCATTATTTCTAAAAGCCTGGTCCAAGACAGAATACATACTAACTACATTCTTTTATTTTCTGTTTAAAAGCATGAATGCTATGCCAAAATTTCCCGTACCAAGTTAATCCACCTAATTTTTTCAAACTTATTCTTCTTTCTCTTTTCTAGCCACAATAATGGAAAAATCCAAGCACTATTTAAAAAAGAGTTATATACACACCTAGTAGAGAAAATAAAGATGAGTACAAAGCTTTCATCTGATGAGGAATATACAGAGACATCAAGGCTGTCTCCCTGGAAGCTGGGAATTCAGAAGCAATAAGGGCAAACTGAATACTGGAACAGAAGAGTATGTTTGCACATACCATCAATAGCTTTGTTTTCTTCAATGGTTCTTAAGATTGGTGAAAGTGGCATTATCAAAAAACAAATTAATTTCTCCTTCGTTTTCAATTAACATTTGTATCACTGTAATAACGAAAACCTTCAACGTGACAAAAATTAATTAACTCTGCTTCAGAAAGTGTTAGTAGTCAAAAAATATTGAAAACCAAGCCCTTACATTAAAACACAATGACAGAAAAGGGTATGGTGATCCTAAGACAGAAAAATCCCAATAGAAGTTTCAACCTATATTAAGCACAGAAAGGTAAACTTCTGAGTCATTCACATACTCTTTACGGTCACAGCACATATTTGTCAAGGATCTCCACATGATAAATAAATATAAAACTCAGTAATTTAAATCTGTCAAACAGATTTTTTTCTTCTCGACTGGAGTGACTTAAGGAGGTCACAAGTAAGAAAGCAGCAGGAATAAGATTTTGTATTTTCTTGGCTCAAATGCTGAAAACATAAACCACAATACAATGTGTACAACTTAGGTTTTCAAGGAAAACTCCTTCAAGCTCAACAGCAGCTAGCAGCTTGTCTCTATTTGCCGTCACTCTAGATCAGAAGAGCCCACATGCTTTTTTTTTTCCTTTCCTGCCCCTTTCAGTTACACTTGAGCTCTTTGACTGAAAAGGTCTGGAACAGATTAAAAGTCCGACCACAAAATAAAGAGCCTTGGCATGTACTCAAGCCTGTCTGGGATACACATACGTAGTGGGCCCAAAAAGGGAAGCTATGCAGCAAGAAACCCTTAATCAGTCTTTTGGACATTTCTAACTTCTTTCAGTTTAACTGCACAACCTTAACATTTGATGGAGTTTCAGTATGCACAAGACAAGTAGCTTTTGCCCTTGCAGTTAGACCACTCTATTTACAGGAATACAAAATAGTTGTGAAAAGCAAGATTCATCTCACTCACAACCTTTGTCAATTAAAGTCTTTTCCACACTCCTTTTTACTTCCAGCTCATCATTGGAAACTATTAAGTAATACACATAAAGAAAAATAGATACCCTGCAAGATTACATGAGTAAATATAATTGCAAAAAGCAACACTGATTTTCAAAATGACTGCTTCCTTTCCAGCCTTACTCATATATTAAGTAATTGTGAAGTTGCAAATTACCCACACACTCCTCTCGCAACATGCAAACAGGTCTGTAGGTCTGGCTGGTGTTAAAGCAGCATGGACATTTGCCAAAGCTGACACCCCACCTTTGGGCTCAAGTTACACAGTGGTTCAACCTGTCTACAAACTGGTGAGCAGTTTATAAACAAAGTGTGACAACCTGGTGTTCTCCAGAAGACTAAACGGATGTTTTAAGTAAGCACTCAAGCCTACAAACCAAAAATGCAGGAATTTCTAACAGGCATTTCAGAAAACACAACAGAACAGCGGCTGTTGAATTTTGTAGCTCTGTATTTATATGGCATTCATGGAGTTAATGCCTCTCCCAAAAGGGGCCCACAGTTGTTGTTAGGTCAACCCCTGTAAAGCTTCAAAGGTTTTGCATCCCCTCAGCCTGACCTACTCAGTGATCTGCACACTGTTTTCATTTAGCTGCATTGAGTCCAAAAGTAAAGCCTGAAAACCACAATGATCTCTTCTTTTTTTTTTTTTTTTTACCCCTACTGTTTTTCCATGGCTCTGGAAAAAAACCTAAAATCCAAAGGAGTTGAAAATAGTATGTTATTGGGAAAACAAACCATGGGCAAATTAATACAGCTAATAAGACTTACACATACAGGTCATGGCTTTATACAAAACCAGAAATTGTAATGACATCTTAAATACATCACTTGGACAATCTAAATAAATAGAGTCTTCTTATTTTATGTGATTGCTATTCCTAGTCATCAGTGTCAATATTTTATTCAAAAGTTTGCAGTTCTGCTCTTTATACAGGTCAAAAACATTACTAAAAAAATTACATAAAGGTTCTGTTTTGCTGAATTTCTCCATCTAGACTTTGTAATCCTTGACTTAAGTTACTATTTCTATTTCCAATATTACATGGTCTTTACCCCACAAAATGGTTATTAAAGTAGGAACAACAAAACTAGTAATTTCTCAGCATATTGTTTAAAACAGAAAGTTTTGTCATGATCATCACTGTGACAAGCTGGAATTATAAGCTGGTATATGTTTCAAGTGTATTTAAACAGCATGAACTATTACTTGACGATGCCCTCTTAAGACAGCACAAAGGAAAGTAAATATTTGTTTGGGAATTAAAGGATTCCCCTGTGGTAAAGTTTTGCTATTTTAAATGGATGAGTGAGCTTGACTGAAACTGTCTAGATGAGTAATTTCTGAATGTCACAACTTCGGGGAACTGTATGGATCATAGGGCAAAATACTAACCCGTAGCATTAGAAACTTGGGTAACATAAAGTCCTGAAGGATATAAGCTGATAGTTTTTATCTCAAAAAAAATTTTATTATTTAAATAAGGCCTCTATAACTCAAATTAAATATATTTTAATTGTACTGTAAAAAGTTTTCAAAATATGCCTGCAAAATTAAAGCTGAGTGAACTGAAGCAAATCACGAATTCTGAATTGAGAGGAACTTTTACCAAAGCGTGGGTCAAGCCTTGGGTCTAGCCAAGATGTGGTCTTGTTCTTATGGTTTATGTAGTAAATTTCTCCATCCTGGGTCATAGCTTGTTCCCATCCATCGGGGAGTGGGCCTGCAATATAGAAGGAAGGAGTTGATGGCGGGCTCTTGTTTGCTCCAGCTGAAATTGATCTAAAAAAAATTTTAACATTTTACATATATAACAGTACATGAAACAGAAGAGTTTCAAGCTCATGTCTAACATATCTGGGATAAGGGCAAAGTGGTGAGTGGGAAATCAAGGAACAGAAAACACTTCTATCATTTTGATTTAGGATTTGGAGTTTAATTTTCAAACTTGTTTGCATCCTTTCATATGCTTTTGACACTTCTTTTTGCTATAGCATTATAGTGTAAAACCAGCAATAAGTCAAGCCTGCCAGAATGAAACCAGCATGAGCACCAGGAAAAAAAAGCATAGAATAATTCTACCTCTCACAGGAAAGTTCATCTAGTGATTAAGGCACAGCAGCAGCAACAAAGGTAACACTGAGGAGATCCTGAAATATTCCTGTCTTTCACAAACAACAAAAAAAAGAAGTGACAAAACTCATTTCCCCTTTACCTCATTCGCTAACTTTCTGTGAAAGCATTCAAGGCTCAAGCAGGCAAAATGCAAACCTGAAGAACAAGACAGGCAAACGAGCAATGACAAAGCGAAGGTCAGAAAACACCACAAGCAGCCACAAAGACACAGTGCTATGAACAGGAGTGCTACGCCTCTACAAGCAGAAAGACACACACAGGGAAAACGACTTTTAGAAAATGGTGAAAGGGAGGTAGGCAATGATGTTGTGGAGTTCACAGCTGATGTCTGAACACAGAGCCTGAGGTGTGTGGCCCTTATGTTCCAATCAACAGCTTTCAAGAAAACACCTTTCATTCCTGTACAGTTCTTAAACCCTTCGTGTTCTCATCTCCATATGATCATGTACATTCATCTGTACTTTGCTTAGACGGAAAACTATTTTAGAAGTTATATTCATTTAATCTTATCTGGCAAGTGCTTTACAAATACATGTTTTTTAATTCTTATACTCACATTGACATGGATTTTTAAAAATATCTATATTAGATACGGGAAGATCTTCCCTGTATTTTAGATTTAAGTACAATCCTAAAGTTGTATAACAAAAATCGACTACAAAGGTTAAGAATGTAAAAGAAATCAGAATAAAACCTGCTGCAGCAGCAAGTAATTGTATTTCAACTTCTACTCTTATTCAGTGTAATACAGTAACACAATACCAGAAGCCATCTGGCTGTTAGATTTGGACTAACAGATTATTCTGTAAAATGTAAGATACACTAAGTATACACAGACATAATTATTTCACACATAAGATTCAGATATACACAAAAATATATGCATGTATCTGATAAATGCCTACTATATCCATCTTCAAACTACATTAGCTCTTGACAGTAACTCTGTCCTGAAGCCGTGCTGCTGCTGAAGAATTCAGTCTAAAACTGTGAGGAGAGGTGGAGAGGATAGATTTGTTTGCTTAATCTCAAAGATGTTCTTGGAGAAATGTCAAAAAGAGTGAAATAATATTTCAGTTGCATTCCAGTAATATCCCAAGGCATAACCAGGACAAGAATTTCTTACTGTGGTCTTTGAAGATTGCTTGCAAACTACATTTCTAATTTAAACTTTCATTTTGGCACAGAAAACAAAGCCTTTCTCTAGCAACTTCACTACTCCATCATTAGAGCTACAGGTTTTCAGTGAGGAAGAACAGTGCACACTGGACATTTTCTTCCCATTTCTAATGCTCATAAGCTTTAAATGCTGCATAGAAGTAGTACGTGTCTCAGCTTTTATCAGAAGTCAATGAACAGAACAAGCAAGAAAGAGTGGCAGTATTGAATATTATTCTTAAATCCTAACATATTCACTGTACAAATGGACTTTGATGCAGAAATGAAACCTCCAGTGCAAAGAATCCTGTGTTTTGTTACCATACCCAAAGCACCCCGGCCAGTTAATCAGTGAGATGCTATTTTATAAAACTGGAGCACAGGAGCACAGTGACATGCCCTCCATCATCCAAGTGCAGAAGCCAACAAAGAACCAAAACCACTCCTTTACTGCTAAGTCAACATGCTAGCCATGTAGGCAGACCTTCTCACCACCATTCTTCTCAGAGTCCTTCTAAGCCAACACATCCCTTGGAGAAAATCAGCAAGAAATTCTCTTTTGAACAGCAAAGCCAAAAAAACCCTATCTGGCTTTAGGCAAAAAAACCCCAGCCTTGGGGTGTCAGTCCTGCTGAACACTGAAGTCTGTACTGGTCCAGCATGTTCCTTTGTAGCAAATAAGAACAAAATGCCTTTGAAGAAGGTTGCCAGGAGCTGATCAGTTCATCTACCTGGTGGAACAGTGCTACTTATGAGATTCAGTGGTCTGATGAGTACTTGCTTACTAGAGACAAACCTGGGCAAGGTTCTCTTTGTAAATAAAATGCACAGCTGTGGAACAGGACAGGAAAGGTCCGTCTGCTCACCTGGCTGTCACAGCAGCAAGCCTTCCTTGCTAAATGCTATCAATGACTGCAGAAACAGAACTTTTCTCTCTAGAAACTTTTGGCATTAGTAACATTGCTTTCCTCCTCAGACAACAAACTGCTCTCATGTTTCTGCTGTCATCCTTACATGTTGAAATGGCAGTCCAAACACTGATTAGAATTGCCTTCTGTAATTCCTGTTTGGTTTTGTGAGCGGTTGTAAAACGAGAAGACAAGTCCAATTTTCTAACTGGTCATCTGACAAGCTCTGTATTACGGGTAAGTACTGGAGGAAAGAACTAAATCCGTGCTGAGGAACAGCAGACACATTCACCCAGAGCATCTAGGAAAATGCCTTTGCAATTAAATGTACCTTTTCCCCCAAAGGGCCCAAGAGGAACATAATTTTCAGCATTAGCTTTTGTGACCTAAATTATCTAAGCCCTGTATTGCTGCTCTTCAGACTTTCTCACTAAAATTTCCATAGTTACTATAGCTTATGTTGTGCAGAAACAGCAAAAACCAAAAGTCCATTTAGCCCAGGCATCTAGCCTGGAGTGATGGACAGATCTTGTTGCTGAAAGCAGCCCATTTAGTGACTGTCACACTCTACAAACTTGTAAATAAAGCACTGAATTCAGAGAGACCTAAACGGTATAGAGGCTATGAACAGTCACTTGGCCTCCAAGTATGTTGGGCACTGGAACAGGCTCCCCAGGGAAGTGGTCACAGCACCAAGCCTGACAGAGTTCAAGAAGTGTTTGGACAGTGGTGTGACTCTTGGGGATGGTCCTGTGCAGAGCAGGAGCTGGACTCAATGATCTTTGTGGGTCCCTTCCAACTTAGGATATTCTATGATTCTATCTCAAGTTACTCCTTGAGCCAGATTCTATCTGCTTACTATGTGCCAAAATATCTCTTTCAAGTACTTCTCCAGCCTCCTCTCGAACTTTTGTAAACATTTAGCACCAACAATATCTATGTGACATGGTATCCTACTAGTTCTGTTTGGTGCCTCCTACGTCAATTGAACACTATTACAACTGTAAATTTACAATTCTATGAAACAATGTGCACAGGGAGTAACACCCTTCTAGGTAGGGAACTCACCCTGCACTGTGGTACTTTTAGGGACAAAGTTACCAAAAAATTAAATTCTAACTTCCAAAGGTAAGCCATCTTAACAGAACTACTGATAAGGCATACCTCTGTAACTAAATATTTATACAATGGTGTAATTTAATATAAATAACATGCAGTTTTAAAAAGCCTGTGTGCATGTCTCTTTGGTGCATGCCTCCACTTTTTATGAGTTTTTTTTTTACTTTCTCAGATGCCATGAAATGTGGAATGCAAAGCAGAGCTCACTGCTGGCAGATAGAAAGCAACAGGAAGAGTAACAAAAAGCAAAAATTTAGTAGAGATTCAAGCTATGCTGGGGTATGAAGTTAATCTTGCAAGACTCTACAGCTTCTAATACTTAATCTTAAAATAAATGTAAATAAAGCCGTATTTTATCAGAAGGTCAACATGTATAAGAGGGCACCTGTATCTATATACTAACTGAATATGCATGAACAACCTAAGAACTAGAACACCTATGTTAAGTAACAGGAGTCACCTTTAACTAATGAAAACACTGATCGCCAAGAACTTTCCTAATCTTTCTCTGTGAAAGTTGAATTTTTTCCCTTCAGTCACTGTCACTGTGATTCCAAAACTTTTTAAAATTGTATCCAAGTCTACAAAATTTACTTGAAATACACCTTTTATCCTGTCGAATTAGTATAAAAAGACACTATTAAAAAAGGGGCTGTTTTTGCAGATGAAGAAAGAAATGAACATTACTGTCATGTAGATACTTAGAAATTCAAGTTTCACAACATATACGTAGTGCTGACTGTACACAAAGCAGAATTTGTAGTATGACTGGCTATGCAGGAGAAAGCTGCAACTGAAGTGAGCAAGAATCTAACAGAAGAGAGAGAACTTATTTAAATTATTGGCATATTTCTTCCTACCCTCCTGTCCCCCAAGAGTTGTGAATTCGAATGTCCATTTTCCTACCAACCTTTAACATACCACTACAGAGTTACCTTAAGAGACAATGGAACTGCACTAGGTCTACAAAATTTCACTGGGAAACTCAATTCAAAGCTGCCACATAAGAGTGAAGACAAAAGAGGACAAAGACACATAATCTGCTCCAGAACTAATTATCTAAGGACTATGCACAAGCGGAAGCGGCTGAAGTATGCAAGCAAGTATGTCAAGCATGATTCAGGAAGTAAAAGTTTCTGGAGAACAGAAGTATATGAATACGATTAGCCCATCTCTGGTGCATCAAGTGTAATTGTATAAGAAACAGCCACTGTTTATTTTCAAATGTATAACTTTACTTCAGTAGAAAATGTATAGGAGATGTTCCTCAGAAGAACAACGTACCATTATTACTAACTTTTTTTTTTGAAGTTGTTTTAAATCAAGACAGAAGAACATAGTTTCTTCTGTAATACCTTTAGGGAAAAAATGGTTAGAAACATAACACAAAAAAATCAGAACAGTCACAATCAAATTTCATATACATGTGCCATATGTACAAGTACAGGTTTGTTTCCTTTCCGCCATCAATGAGAAGATGCAATCCTATTACACAGAAGATTAACCAATAAATACCATCTAAAAGAGCACTGTGCTGCTTGCCTGCATACATATGGCCTAAACTATTTTAGCTGGTTTTACGCAGCAAGCTAAGTTCAGAAAGACAGAGACAAAAAAACCCCCTCACTTCTCACACACTGACGACTTCCTGTAAAGGATGCAGCTAACTAACACTCATAGAATAATTCATTCACAAAATCATGCCAGGGACAAATAAAGCTGGTTCATATGTCTGTTAATTTCCTTAAAGAAATCTAACTTCTCATCCAGTCTCAGGTGTCTCAAGATAAGGAATTTGTTATGAAAGATAACCGAAAAATTTCAATCTCATACTAAACTACACCTTTCCCATTTTTATATTTTAAGCAATCTTGCCCTCACCCTTATCACACCTTCTAGTTATAATTTCTTCCCATCTTCCCTGAGTTCTTCTTCCCCTATTTATCCAAAAAGACAACATGTTTATCTCCAATATGCACACATCAGCTTTCAGAGTTCTCTTCTCTCTCTGCGTCTTCAGTTTGTTTTCCTGTTCTTAACTCTAGCTAATGATGAGAATTCTAATTCTAGCTAAATGGTTAAAGCTTCTAAAAGCTTTCAAGACAGCTCCAAAAATCTTTCTTATGCTTTAGCACAGTAACGTTACTTACAGGCTCCTATGGCGGTGGATTAAAACTTGGACAGTAACTTTGATTAAAGGCTAAAATTAGTGAGGACTAAACAAGGTCTATACAGAAAGGAAAACATTCTCCCTTGTGGCATGTCAGTGATCTCCAGCTGTCACAATACTTACACTCGGTTTTTCCTGATATCTTTCATGAAAGGCTCTCATAGCATTAGGGCATGTTTCATTGCCAGCAATATTTCATAACAGGAAATTTCTGTCTTAAAGGTCTCAACTTTATTTCCCAGTTCTTGAGGATGAATACCCAAATTAGAACATTAAGTAGTCTTAAATCTGAGTGCCAACATCATCACTAAGTCCCACTATGCTGAAGTGGTACACAGTTACTTGACTTTTCCATTTCTCTCAAAGATTCTTTAAGAGGCTACCAAGGAAGCACAGGTTACCACAAACTCAGCAGTAAAAAGAAACAACACTAGCTCGAAGAGACTTTAGTAAAAACAACTATACAGTCACAATCTAAAGTTAGTACATAAATATTTGCCAGATCAACTATCAGAAACAGAATCACACCAAATAGATGTAGGTTCAGTATTGTTTAATTCAAAGCAGACTTCTGTTAATAGCAAATAAGTTAAGGGTAAGCAAGTGTATCCAAAGAGCCAGTTCCAAGTCATACCACCTCAACTGATTTAAGCTTAAAAAAACCTAACACAACACAAAAAACATGTAACTCAGTATACACAGAGTTCTTAATGAACTTTATCAAATTCAGAGCACTGGGGGAAAAAAAACTTTACAGGATTTTCAATTGATTCAACACAGATGATTCAACACAGTATCATCTGTGAAATTAAAAATAAATGTTCAATGAACTTGTATCCAAGTAAGTGCTTTCTCAAATCACAAGACAACCCACTTGAATATCTCAACTATTCTTTATTGCATGAGCAACAATATCTATGCAGCATCCCTCTCTCACACACTTACATGAGGCATTTACATATAAGTTCTTTGTTTTCTTTTAAAAATAATCCTTGTGTACAGATAGCTAGTTTCTTCTAGTTGGTTACCCTGTTACAACTGAAAAGGGGTTTTTTGCTAAGGATCCTTTATTTCTGTCTAAGTACATAAAGTGAATCCTACTTTACTATCAATATTTTTTCCTGTCAATCCTTGGTACAATTGAAGGTTTGAGGAGTTATCTTAAAACTCAGAATTTATGTCAATATTGAAACAGCAAGCATCTAGTTTTAGCACAAATAAGGTAAGTAAAAAAGCAAGATAGACCAAGGGAATTGTCTTCTTTTTCCTATTCTCTGTTCTTCAGAAGTGTCCCTGCAAAAACATGCCATCTCTATTGCTGCAGGATTTCTGGGACAAATTTACAGAAGAAATAATCACAGCTATTTTATTTTCACATCGGAGCCTGAGACCTTAATTGCTGTGAATCACGACTTCCTGAACTTGAACAGGACTCATTTGTTTCAGGATAATCCAGCCTCCTGGCCTAGCCAGCAAAAAGTTTGATTAACTTCCCCTCTAATACTCAGTCATGAACAGCACAGTTTGGTCACGCCTGTTAATCTTTTGGTATTGTCTGCAGCACATGAACTGCAGCATGAAACAAAGCTGTCTAAACAGACCACAAAAAGCAGCACCAGAGAATAACCTTTGCGAAGTACAGGAACATCAGACACACACAGAATACAATCAGACTCCAGAAAATAAATATAACATGAACCCCAGGGACAGACATAAGGTGACAAAGCAAGGGGAAGACCACAGCATTCAAACTAGCATGGCACCAAATTTATCTGCTTGCTCTCTGCATAATCAGGATGACAGAGCTTTGAAAACATACAGTGGATTCTACAGCAAGAACAAGAACACTTTACTTTTGTCTCGTGACAGCCCCACCCCCGACCAGCTGAAAAACAATCCTGTATTCCAGGAAAAGACATCAGACTTCCTCAGCTAGAGGAATAATGATCAAGACACTGGATTTGGAAAATAATGGAAACACAGGAGGAAAACCAAAACACCTCTGCTTCTAAACAAGATTCTCAAAGTGTTTGCTTGATCCATTTAGGAGGACAGGAAAAAATGAGATGTTCATACTAAATGTAGGAAACATAACAAATGGCAGTATACCATGGCAGTATACTGACTAGAGTCAGTGAGCAAGGGGAGGCAGAAGAACACTGCAAAGCACAAAAGCTTTAAAGCAAACTGACATTAATTTAATGGAAATTGGTCTTCATCAATTTAACAGCATCTTTTAGTCAGAAGAAAGTAGACAAAAATTCTGCTTCTTTAAAAGTTTGAACCATTCATTTGAAAAAATAAAAACACAAATCAAAGAACTACAGTGTACTTTCTACTGACTACATAAATATTATACAAATTCTCTTACTTCAACTATCAGCCTCTTGCTTGATGAATCACACACCAACAAATTTAAAGTTTCAAATCAGGATAATCAGAAGAACATTTGTTAAATTTAGACTCACTCCCCCTCAATTACAATAGCTTGTGGTTTAATTTCATGATCTTTTTCATAAATACAAATTTTGCTTACCTGATGCTGAGTTCATTATGTTCTGCTGCACAGAAGGACTGGTGGGAGCTGTAACATTCATCTGGGAAAGCATGGCCTTCCTAGGATCTTGCCATGTTGTTGTTTGATCAATGTGACTAAGACAAAACAAAGCAAGAGTTAGGACAGTCATGCATTCACAATGACCTGCTAGCACAGAAAGTTTAATAACAAAAGGTTAAGCCTGCCAATAACAGCCACATTCAAAACCAAACAAGAACTGTTTGGATTCTCTCCAACCATCACTGTATGTGATTCTCAAACCCTTACCCTGGCCACCACCACTTTCCCAATCAACAACTGTAGCAATCAGAGCTAGAGCAATGGTGAGAGAAGGTTCATCATGAATATCATAACCTAGACTGTACCATAACAAGATGTTACACCCTTGAACTAAACATTCTCTTCCTTTTCTCACTGATCAGTTATTTGCCATTTTAAATTGTGACTTCACAGACTTTCAAACCAAGTCAGTTATGTCTGGAATCTCAAGCACAGTCCATATGATGGACAATGAGTCCATATCCAGTGCCTAAGGAGTGGTAACGATCTGGCTAGTATGTAACCATTAGTCTTCCCAAGCTTTCTGTGCACAGACCATATCCTGAGATTACTTGATAGACTACTCCCCTCACCACAGACAACTGAACAATCTCTTTGAGGTAATTTAAGTAACGAGTCACACTAAAGCAGTAATGTGAAAGTGATGTGCAGCTGCCTTTCAAGGTCATGTGAAAAGATGAGGACATGGGAATGTCAAGTAACTCACCCAGCCCTCTGCAAAACTTTGGACCCCTAGATTTCTCAGTTTTGAAAAAAAATGGAAAGTACATTCAGCACTGTCATTCACAAAAGTATTCAATTCATTGAAAATACGGAAGTGTAATGAATTATTGCTTCACTTTTTAAGTATGTGATTAGCATGTTTCACTAATGAACAACAAATGCAGGCTATTCATAACAAGCATCAACATTATCTTGATGAATTAAGCAACACTGCTCTGAGAAGTACATGGGGAAAAATACAACTCCAAATGCACAATGAACATTGACAACGAAATTTGTTATCCATTCATTTAGAACTGGTATCAATTACAACTCATATTCAGACAGTATTGTTATAAATTAGAATCCAATGCAGTATCCACTTGGTACAATTCTTTTCTTAGATTAATTATCCTTAAAATTATGCTTTTCTGGATTACATGGAATGCCCATTTTCATTTACTTCAGCAAAACCACAACATTTAACAAATTCAGAAGAACATAAAATGAGGCTGTAGTCACCAAAAAAATTACTTAAGTAGAATTATTTATCACACTCTAATCTAACCACCTGTTACAAGGTAGACCTACCATGAACTGGTTTTTAAAGAAGTTTTAAGATATGTATATTTTACCCTCTCTAAAGATGCACACGAACAACTCCAGATGCAGAGTTACAGACACACTGTCGCAGGGTCACAATATAGCTCATTTAATAAAGTATGTGCTGGTTTTTTCTGGGGTAGAGTTACTTTTATTCCCAGTGGCTAGTACTGGGCTATGTTTTGGATGAACCTGGCTTCCCTCTGATCACCACACCAATGAATTAAGCTGTATGATGGCTGGCTGGGGTTAAACCTTGATAAGGTACTATTAAGCACACTGCATCTTTGGCTACGTATGTTTTCAAATATTCAGCTCCACTGAGAAACATGCCACATACAGCAAGACTTGGGGTTTTTTTTAGCCTACTTATTTATAAAACATGTTGCAACACAGTAAAGACTACCCTATATACACTGGATTATACATAAACCTTCATACTGGAGAACACTTTTTCATTTTTCTGCTGGTCACTTTTGCAAAGTAATGAAAACAGGTAAAGATAATACAGATGTGAAACCACTGCACAGTAACGCTTCAGAGACCATGTGTTTAAATTACTGTACCAGCACATGCTACTCCTCCCCTCCAATTCTGATTTATTACATTTGCTCAGCTTAGTTCTGGGAATAGTGAAAACTGGGAAAACACCACTGCACCCATGATAACGCATTTATCTATTTCCATTTAACTCCTTTAAAAATCCATGTAACACTATGAACTCATTAAATGTCTACCTTAAGTACATCATTTATAGCCTTTGTTTTTATACGCTATTTGAGTGTAAAGTAAGAAATAGAAGGAAAAATGTTGTTTCCCTGCATTACAGACCCAATTTTGCAGTCAACTGTAGGAACACACTGAAGCAACATTCATCAATTTTTCAAAACGTATCTGAATATGGGATAGATGAATGAACTACAGAAGAAGCATTTTTAGATGCACCTCCAATTTTGAGGACAAGGACAGCATTATCAATTTCTCAAGATTGCTCAAGCATACCATACAAAGTAGAGTTAATGTTCGTACAGAGTTGTTAACATGGATAGTCATTTTAAGCAGCAGCAGCTTCCAGTTTTTCCCTAGCTGAGTATCACTTGAGAAAAGTCAGCATGTTCCTTACTTGACCAACTAAACTCCAATCAGCAGAAGTCTTGGAGCAAAAAGGCACGGAAGAAAAGCCTAAAAGTAAGAAAGCTGATTATATTACTATCATACTAATCATATGATTGGTTCAATAAGGCAAACCTTTTTTCTTCCCTCCCACTCAGCTCAGTGCTTCATGACCTACATATCCGTTTACCCCACACCTTCTCTCAAAATCTTTCTCTTCAACCTCCATCAAATCACAGTCCTTATACGTATTTTACCTGCTCCATATCCTGTGTTTGAATGCTATACACTAAGAAAACACCCAAAACACATCACAACAGATCAGTTCTTTTCCACAAATTCCAAATAATGCTCACCAACTTATGGAATACAAAGTAGGCAAGCCCCCACTTATACGGATGGAATGTTTAAATAAATCCTAGTACTGCAGGGAGGAATACAGGAGTTCATTTATTTCCTATTTGCAGCACATGCACCAGGCTAATTTACTATAAACACTGTGTCTTTTTAATTATCAAGTTAAGTATTGAAACAGGACCTTCTCCACAGGTAAAGATCTTTCCCTCTGTTTTGAATAGCAGTGCAGAAAAGGTCTAAAGGGACATAACAAGAACTGACAACACTACATTATCTTTCCCTGCACTAAGTAGATTTTTTTCTCATAGCAGCTGCATTACATGGCAACTGTCCCAACTCCTGCACTCAAGATCTTCTATTTTACACAGCCTGTGCAATATCTCAATAAAAAACTAGTGTCAACACAGAAAAAAATTTTAAAAGTTAGCAAACTGTATAAAATCAATGAAACCTATAAATCAGCCACTATATTTAGCATGTATTATCAAATTCAAACTTAAATTCTACCTACACATGAACAACAAACACAGCTCTGTACTGTGTGAACAGAACAAAATGAGTAAATATTCTTGGAATTAAAATCAAAATCTCTAGGATAGTCAAGGAATGTAAGACATTTTACTACATAGAATAAATTCTCAAATCCAACATCTATCTGGCACTATTTATTATAGTTCATTTATGTCGTGGTGAAGCAAATCCTTGTTAAACTGGACAAACATAGTATAAAATAAGGAAATTAATTTAGACTGTACCATAAATGTAGGTCTGTGGAAACAGGCTTTAGAAAAACAAAGCTAGAACACCCACCACATGCTAAACATTTGTCAGCAAACTTACATCATTTCTAGTATCAGGAAGAGTGAGTGTTCCAAAACATATCATCCACCACCCTCCACCAAAAAGCACTTTCAAAGTGCTATGCGTTACAAAGAGAGCAAGCTGCATCTCCTCACCCATCCCTAAGTTCTACAGTCAAATACAAATTATTTGCATTTTGACAAGCAACTTTAAAGGAAAGAAAAATGTTCTCATTTTATGTACACAAAGAACATTTCTGCAGTTACTGAGAACTGGAATTTCTAATAGAAAGAAATCTTTACTGGCATTAAAAACTATCACATGCCTGAAGATTTGCGAGATTTAAATTCTAATCTAATTTTAGAGTTTATGATTTGAGTTTGTTGTGGTAGTGGCTTGGTTTTTTTAGAGAGGGGAGTGCTGGGGATTTTGATTTGAGTGTTTGCTTGTTTGTTGGAGGTTTTTTTAAAGTACAGTGGAAAAGAAGCACGAAATCCAGAGATCAAGAAAAAAAGAAAAAAAATTACTTTTTATTGAAAATAACCTTTGGATCCTAACAGACTAATAAAGTAATACCATTTCTAAAAACAAAGACCTGATCTGCTTTGCACAATGCGTAATACACCTTCACATTTGTTACCCAGTTGCTGCACTGAAAAGACATGTACTGTATTGCTGAAAGTCATGTCAGAAACAAACTAAAACAAAAAAGACGCTCAAAGAATTACTTAAATGCTTCAAGAAGGGTTTATCTAAGAGGCCTTCAGTTTTGATATTCCATACTATGTATTGCAACTACAGTGTCCCCATTGGCAGCTACACTTGTCAGGGTATGCTGAGAACTTCATTTGTGTAACAGAATTCCAGGTCATTATAAAATCATGTTTCTTTCTCCCCCTTTTTTGCCTTTATTAGCATAAAGTCACCTTAATATTGTGCGCATCTGCTACATCATTTGCAACGAGAACTTTCGTTTCAAAAAAAGGATCTTCTCAGAACAGGTATTATTAACATAAGCAGGTCAGAACTGCAAGATTATTTTACTGAAGTGTGCAATAGAATTGTAACCCTAGGGAGGAAAACAAAAGAGAATGAACAGATATTTTAATCCTCAGTACCAGACGAACATACTGTATGAAATTTCTGTAACAGCAAAAAAACTGAGGTCTAATCTACACATAGAAGAATAGATAAGAAGAATAAATAATCTGTTGCTTCTCAATACATTTGGACATGACTCTTCACAAAAGGACATTTCAAAAATTTAGTCTTAAACATTTAGAAAGACAAGTTGTTCTTCAGTATAAAAGCATCACTGTAAAAAAATAAGCAAGCATCTCTCCATAATGTAATGCTTGCATTTTAACGATCTACACAAGACTTACATTTTATGTCTGTGAAAAAATTATTTTTCTAGTAAAGTTGAGATTACTAACTTTGGATTTCTGCTTTTCAGATTTCTGGGACCAATTTAAGAATTCACTGGAAATCGTACTTTATGAAAAGCAAAACACAAACACACACCACTGACCACATCATGAGAGACCTCCCAAAGCTGTTGACGTGGCAGTGAGTACGTTTTGTTCTGGGGATAGATAGGAAAGTCTCTGTGTAACATAAGCAAGTGCATAAATGAAGCCAAACCTAATTATGTTCTAATTTTGGTGTGAAATACAAACTTTCCATTAAATCCTAAATGCCAACTGCTCCACTGACCAGCACGTCACCTATAATTCTGTTTGACCTTAAATGAACTGAGATATAGATTCTACCCTTTCATTTTTCCTTTGTCTTCCTAACCAGCTAGCTTCCTTAATCCATATAATGCATCACTTTCTGAAAGGTTTCCTCTTTTTGTTATTTTCATCTATTAACTTTAAACATTAGTAAAGAGTAAGTGTCTCCTCATAAATGCCTGAAGTATTTTAGAGCTCTCACGAGCACATTTCAGCATGTCAGGTCTTGATGTATATACTGAAAGTTAGCTTCCCTGGTGATGCCAGGAAAAACTGAGTATTTCTGCTCTTGACACTACCATAAGTTGTTAAAAAAAAAAAAGAAAACAACTAACCCCTTAAGAAAATCTTATACAAACCTGTCCTGTGCACAGGCAGTGTAGGGTACCTCCAAGATACCCATTCAGCTATCATTTTAGCAGGCAGAGAAGAAATCAGAATATCTACTTCTGCAGAGGCCTAAGCTCTACAGCTGAATCACAATGTGGCGGTCTGACCATAGGACAGCTATGAAAGTGACAGTATCCACTAATTCAAGAGCAGAGCTGGATGTATATTCCTAAGAAGGCAGCAATAGCTAGAAGGTCAAGATCAGTTTGACAGGGCAGATGAGCCAGGGGAATTCCCACAGGTAAATTTTCCATAGTTCCATGTAGAAATGGGATGAAAGAAAAGGTTTAGAGCACAAGGAGCCTCCACATCAACTGCTCTAATTATACTCTCAAAAATGGGAGTGTAGCAATGCAGAGACCTCTGGGTTACAGCTGATGATGATCTTAGGATATTTACACACAATGGAGTGGATTCAGCTTTGCCTGAGGATAGAAGGCGTGACATTCTTTGTGCATGCACCCTTTTCTATCCTATTCAGGGGATTTCAAGAATTGGAAAGGATTAAAACATGAAACTAAGTCTTCAGATATAGGGGACATTTTAAATTAGGCACAGCTGACTTGAAAGTGAAGCACATTTCTCTGCAAGTGGTGTAACAAAATTACAGATTTATACTTTAAATACATTGTTTGAGATTATTTCAGTTCCGAGCAGCAACAATACAGAGAAAAGCCTAAAGGGGAAATGAGACAGCTCAGTTAGCAATTATCTCTACCCCTAGTTCAGTCCTCCATAAACCTTGAATTTGCACCATTATTAGACAAGGACACACACTTAAAGTGGCCCCAAACCCTTTAAGAATTTTTCAACTGGCTCAGTAAAGAAAAAATCCAGCCAAATTCAGCACAAGAAAAGGCTGGTCACACAGCAATGAAAATCTCATTTGCTGAGAGATTATATTCCACCCATTGCTTGGGAAAGCACTGCTTCTCCACTTGTCCACATTAGCTTGCAATATTTCCTTAGGTTTCAGGATTATTACAGCCTAATTTATATAAAAGCACATGGCAGTAAAATTCATAACTTCCTAATCTGACTGTTTCCCAGAATTGTCAGGAGAAGCCCCTTAAATTCATAACAATTTATCTCTTAATGATGGTAATATCTCCAAGCATGGTCTAATTGCCTCAAAGAAATAGAAACATTGATACAATTTTCTGAATACTGCTGCAGTACATAAAATCTCTGTATTTTTGAGTTTTCCATATTCTCCCTTCTGCTTGACAGCCTTAATGTATTAACTAAACAAAGCTTGTGTTGGACTACTCCATGTACACCCACTCATCATGTCCTCGTCAAACTGTACCACAGGCATACAATGCCAGAGGGCATGCTGGTGAAATGATAATAGACAGTTCTAACCTTCACTCAGTTTGCAAAAGCTTACCTTAGAATCGATGTGCAATCGTGCTGTGCCACAGCCGTGATTTCATTAACTTTGACACAGAACAAAAGCAAAAAGTGAGAGAACAGTGGGCACAAACATCCTGTTGACCAGGTGGGAAGACAGCCTGTCAGAGCCCAAGTGCCTTAACCTAAGCATGAAATAAAATCACATATGCTATCCTACAAAATTACAGTCTTAGGGAGCAGAAATTCTTCCAGCAAATTAATGGTTTGAACCTGAACTAGAACAATGCAGTAAGGGAAACTTAAATGCGTCTGACAGAAGTCTAATTGATCAAGAAACAGATTTTGCACACAGTCATTACTAGTCAGACAAGGTTTTCTACAAATCCCTCTGAATTTATTCCTGTAGTGGCTGGATATTGCAAGATGCTAAGAACTACCAGAAGTTCCAGAAAGCAGGGCCCATAAAGCTGTGGACACACAGATACATGAAATAAAGAGCTGTTACAGATACATAAAACACAGTATTTAATACTAAGGTATTCAAAGGCACCCTTCATTCACACTGGCCTTCCTGCAGACAGTGCCCAAGACATACACTAACGACTTAAAAACTAAGCTTCCTGTTCTGAGTATAAATACCTCGCTGTTTAGAAGCTGCAGAACAGCGCTGCACTTCTGAGGAAAGCACTCACAGAAAGATCCTCACTTCAGAGTGTGTAATGCTAAAATGGATGTGTGGGCACTAGGCAGTGTGACCACACAGGCACGATTAATAGAAAGAGATGTCCACGTGATATGATGTCCAAAGGTTTACCAAGGTAGCACCACTTTTATTATAATGTGCTCCTGAAACAACTGCCTTTTGACAAAGCAAAAATGGAAACAACAACATGCTTATTTTTATACTTATTATTCCTTTTCCTCCTTACCCTCTTCCTGCCCTGCACTCAAGGACCTCATACAGAAAAGCAGGGTTAGTATCATAATGCTTAGAAGTTTTAAAATTGATTCTCAAAAGTGTTATTCTCGGATTCCTCTGTGGATTTCCCAAATAAAGTTATTTTCTGAGTTTCAGGAACAAAAAAGGAGTACAAGGACATTTTCACAGGTTTTTCCATTACTTTGAAAACTGTAAGACATAGAAGTATTATAGACACTAAAGAGAGAAGTCCTTGTTTTACAGTCTTTGTACCAGTTCAATTATTTCCCAAGCTCTGTAAAGGACTAAATGCTGTGATCACATTCTGTGTCACCAGATTTATTTAACTTTAAACTTCTCCTCTCAGTTCCACAACAGAAAAAGAGGCTATTTTTGAAGAAAACCTCCCATTCTTTCAACCCTGCCCCCAAAGTTAAGAAGTTTGCTTCCCGTGGCTAAGTCACTCAGCATATGCAGAATTCATCTTTTTTTCTCACCTTAATTTTCAATGAAAGAGATAAAGATATATCACCAAGGAGGGCAAATCTAAAGGAAGAACTGTCTCTGCTGCTATTTCAAGTGAAATTACTGTATTCGTTTAACTTTACAGATATCCTCCTACGCTCCTGCTTAGCAAATGTAGAAGACATCAACATGTAACCATTCTGCCTTCTGTAACACTAAAGACAAGATTACACAAACAGTAGCTTTCACATTTATTAAGGCAAGGGCAGACGATTTTCAGAAGTGATGGGCCATGGAATACTTTACCACTTTCGTGTCCTTTTATCTCTGAGAGTTTATCTAATTTCTCTCTCCCTAGTTAGCTCTTAAAAGGAGACAAAAAAAAGCAAGAGGGAAATCAAATGCCTCTCTGCATGAAGAGAAGCCAGGCAATTTTACGCCCCTCTCAAAACAGCCTACTTTTGTTGCCTGAAGGTTTTCAAGTCAGAGAGGCTAGCCTAAGCATGCTGCAATAAAAGCTGCTATAGCCAGCTGTCTTAGTATCTAAAGGGGGTTCCTAGCAATCCTGTCGATAAACCCTGAGGCTAACCACCACCAAGGAAAACAAAATTATTAAGGCAAAAAGATTCTTTAGGTTGTTTCCTTAGTGCTCCAAGTAGGAAGTCTCAGAGGGCAGTTCAAACTGGTTGTCGTGAGTATTCAGACAATGATCACTCCCAGATGGCCTTGACAGGATGAACTGACTCTTAAGAAACCATTAAGTAGGACCTACTGGAAATGAATGGACAGCCTTCTGCTACAAGGAGTAAGTGAACCTGCTTTTCTTGCCATTAAAATCATTAACATTGACATCTCTTTAGAATTCATGCTCAGAACTCACACATCACACCTTAAACCGATCATCTGTTTAGATGTTCTCGGTTTTAATCATACTAGTAGTCTTATGGACTATCTTTTACCTCATTTGAGGGCTGCACTTTAGCAAAAAACCACAACTCATCTGTTTCCTTCTTACGACTCTGTTTCACGGAGAGCTTTTTATTTTTACAGTTCAGACAAACACCACGTGCAGCTGAGGTAGGAGGCAATTATTCTTGTCCCTGAAGACTTTGCAGATTGCTAAGTAAAACAAAGAAGAGGATCTTCCAACAGCAAGTTGCTGCCTGAGTCAGTACTTGTAAGATACCTGCTCAGTCAACTCTAGGCAATCTTGTATACTCTGCTTTTCGCCAGCAGATTATTCTTTTTCGTCCACCACCCTTCAATCCCTTGAAGACAGATTTCCCAAACTGCAATCCACCAGAGGCAACAGATTTCTTGACCCCAGATACAACGTATTGTCTAAAGGCTTTGCATTATGAAGTTATTTTTATTTACCCATTTAACCTGGAGTGACAAAGAAAATACAGAGCAAAAACCTAAGATGAAATTAAGCAACTTAGTATATCATTTTAATTATTACATCTGTCATTTAAATGTACAATATAGTTAAATAAAATAGCTATTATATTTATTTTTAAAAGTCACCTAAAGGTGATCCTTTTGGACCTGAGGATTTTCAAGTTTCAGGGTCTACATTTCTCTTCTCTTCACCATTCACAAAGAGTTTAAGGAGCATCAGTTTACACAGCATTCAGAGGCCCACTGTAAAGTAAGTAAAGAAAACTAAAACTAATTTTGAACTCAAATTGAGTGTTTACAGAAACTGAAAGGTTGGAAGGGATTACTGGAGGTCATCCAGTCCAACCTCCCTGCTTGAGCAAGTAACAGAGTAGTAAGGAAGTATGGGATTGAACAGAAACTAAAAGTTTGACTGTGAAATCATCATCAGCAAAATAAACTATCTTCTTTCTAGAAACAATTAAAGTTTTAATTTATTTCATTAAATCATCATAATAAATACCAATACCTCAGCATTTATGTGTTTGATTTGTGGTAATTTAATTTGCTTTCTGAGTATCTTTTGGTACAGAGGTAATAGAAATAGTGATGACAAAATACGTTAAGCACAAGACTTTATTTAAAAGCATATCACTTAAATTACTAACAGTTCTTAAAGTACTAACAGTTTAGTCTTTGCCAAAATTAGAAACTACCATGTTTTATCAATAAACATAGTGAAGTCATTTATTTAGAAACTGTTCAACCCTACCTTTAGATGCAAAACAGATCACAAAGCAAAAATCACAGCTCTCTGAATTTTACTAAACTTCAGCAGATTTATAATAAGAGTTGAAGTTCCAAATAAATCCTAAATAACTTAAAGTTATCACCTTAACTTAGTATAAATTAATTCTACATTTATAATCACTGCAGTCTTCATTTAATAGTTATGACAATCAGCATGCAGACATTGGGGGAGAGGAATGATGAAGGGACTGTACTGCTGCCGTGAGAGAGGGGGAAAAACATTGTATTTACTTATTGGCATACATTTTTTAAAAAAATGTACTCATGAAATGTATGTCTAGCATTTAAAATCATGCTTAGTAGTAACAGGCTTCTCTAAAGATATGAATACATCCTACCTGCACAAGAGATCACACTACACGTCACACACTACTTCTACTAACTTCTCTCTGAGAAGTCAGTTGTGTGGTTTTTTTAATGGCTAACATCATCATAATCAAGCTTTCCTTTTAGCACTGTCCCTCCCCACTTTCTAACAGTCCAGTTTAGAGACTTCTCCAGCCTAAATTTTATGCTTGAACAGTATAGAGTTTATCTTCCTTTAGGAAGTGAGATCAGTTCTTATTACAAGAACTCCCTTATAGTGTTTGCTGACCATTAGTAAGCACTTCCCTATGACCCATCCCTTTCCTCCACTTCCTTTCAGTTTCAAATGTTGCCATTATCAGCTTCCAGACTTTTTGGTTTATTGCCTGCAAAATTCACAAACTATTTTAGAAATTGCCTTGAAGGTGAAGCAGCCTTTTTCCATGACTATTAAGTCACTCAGAGCTCTTGGACAAACTGAGTTTCTTTAGTATCTTCTATAAAATAGGCTTCCTATAGCCAGAAGTCTTATCACCATCCTACAGGACTACTTTTGCCCAACAACTAGGCAGCCAAAATTGTTTAGCTCATTCAGTAGCTAGCATATAAAATTCCAAAGACAAAACATTTGTTTCATAACCCATGTTTGGAAAATATAATGCTCCTGATCTCAGAAAAGCCAATGTGCACTATCACATATCAGTAATTTCAACAGCTGAGTAATAAGACATAGCTTTTCTGAAATTTAAGTAGTAGATTAGAGAACACAGCTAATACTGATCCCAGTTCCATGTCAAGGTCTCAGGAAGTAAGCCTTTATATAGGCTACCTGATACACACCTGCTGGGGCAAGACGCCTAAACTGCACGTGAACACACATTTACAACTCTCAGTGACTCACTGTCACTGCAAACTTCAGAATATATCCCCTTCTGCACTTTAAACTGAGTACTCTAGATTGTAATCTTCATCAGAAGATGTAAACCAGTGCCAACAGGCAAAAATGAAGGATATATCAAGAGGAGACTGAAACTCCCCATATCTTTTTAAATTCGTCATACTTCACAGACATCCACAATTAGCTTGCTAAAACTGAACACCAAGCTAATATAATCCTTTGGGCCTGCCCTGCTCCAGTAATCTTCAATATTCCCATAAAATGTCTGAACTGTATTTATCAATGTGGATCAATTGCTTCTAGTCACCATGTACAGAAAGTTCTTGTAAGAGGGGTTTTTTTCACATCAATTTTACATTCAGAATTACAGAAGAAGGAAACAAACCACTCTGCTCTTCAGCTCTGAGTCTCTTAGTTTTGAACTAAGATGCTTGAATAAACCCAAAAAGTAAACATTTACTTGGCTAAAGCTTTCTAAGATGTAGTTTAGCACTTTATAGTTCAGGTACTTACTCAGCAACTTCCTTCCAGAATGTATCACTCAAGGTTCAGTAGCAAACATTCATTGTTTAGGGTTATCTTAAAATTTATTTTGCAATCACTTCATTATCACTACACAGGTCATAATTTTAAACTTTATCTCAAAACCTTTTAAAAGTAAACTATACATTAAAAAGAAATAAATCGATTCCTAGATACTGTGACTCTAGTTGCATAAATTGGGACATTAAACATTCTAGTTGCTCTTCTCTGATATCCTGTAATCCTTTAAATATATTTGCAGACATCTATTTCTTCAGAAAACTGTTACAAAATATTTATGTTCAACTGAGAACTGAAAAGGACCGTTCCAGGTCTGACAATGTAACATGCTTCTCCACACGAAACCTACTTACATTTTCATGTATATCAAGAACACCAAAATTTAAGAGTATACCAAGAGCAAAGAATATGCTGCGGAAGACAGTCAAAATATGTAGTATGAAAGAGAGAAAGTGGACCAGGCCTTGGGAGTTGAGTGGCGCATCATCAGAGTCCCCACTGCTTTGTGCTACATTTCTCCTCACCTCTGACTTAACTACTTATATGCTGAGCTTGTCAGGATTGCAATCTTACTGAACTAACTTGCAGCAGTCCTGCAGTCTGGCAGTCTATCTGGTAACTCTCCTACTCTGCTACAGGGAACAGCTGCTTGGACAGTAAGCATCACCCAAGCAGCCAGATACCACCCTGTGTGCTAGAGCATGCACAGAGCTGGCTGGAAGCGGCTGCTGCCAACACTGCTCCCACACGAGAGAGGAGGAGGGCCTGGGGCAACATTCCTGCTCGCAGAGCAGCCAAAACTGCTCTTTGCTGATTCTGTCGATGCAATCAATGGGGTAGGCGGTAGGGAGATGTTGGATTTGTCCCTTAAATACAGTAACTGCAGTGAGACCACATCACAGTGTCAGTACACACAAGACAAATTAATCTGCTGATGGAATCACTCTGCTACAATATACTGAGGAAATAACTGATGATGAGGGACTTCAAATAAATCAATTTCCTGGATATCTTAATCAGATGTTAAGTTATGTAGCACCTTATCTGAAAATCACTGCATATGTTAAAATGTCCTGCAGGTGAACATTGCTGAAGAGCAGTTTGCACTAAAATAAATCACATCCATTAAAAATTAATTTGCATCCTATCCAGAACTGTGCAAGGATCTAATAAACTGTTTAATTACTGAACACCTGTAGCTATTTTATGAGATAATGAAACTCATGTAATTTCTGTACTTTCATGAAATTGAAGGGCACTACACTTCAAAACTGCAGAAAACATGATTTACCTGACTCCATAACAGGTATTTATTTAGCTGTTTACTTATTTAGTCATGAAAAAAGGAAGAAAGTCACTGTGAACCACTTCAGCACAGTACTAGGGGTGATTAATTAGGAAGTGGCAGACGAAAGGATGAAACATATAAGCAAAGTGAATAGTGTAAGAATAGGAAAAGAAGAAACTTGTCTTGCAGAAGGATCTGGCAGTCTTGTAGTATCAACTTCTCCCAAGGAGTCAAGTTGCATGAAGAGAAGCTGAAATAGCCAAGCAAGGAGGTTGAAATCTGCAAATTTACAAACACAGGAAGAATTCTTGCCGAGAATGAATGAACTGTTGAATCCACTCGACAGAAATATATCGGTCTGGGAGATTAAGCTGGGAGGCAGACTCTCACTGAAGTGGAAGGAAGTACAGAATAAAAACATTATGAACCCTCTCCTACTCTCAGGCAGAGGAAGAATATAAAGCACTTCAGCTCAGGTGGGAAAATGAATTTGTTGAGCAGAAAACTACCACAGATGAGGAACACAATTTGCGAGACTGGCAACAGTAACAGAAGGACACAGAGGCATTTGTGTATCAGCAGCTGAAGAACAATGGAAGAACTAATGAAGGAGAAGCTAAAAGCGAATATAAAATTTTCCCAATGTTAAGAACAGATTTGGTTTGGTTTTCAATCTGTACAAGCCAAAATAAAACTTTACATACTTGCAAAGCAAATCTACTGTTCTTTCTTTAAGCACGCATCTGAAATGCACTGTAGGCATTAACTGAGAAATGAAAAAACATCATCAAAAGCTGCAAAGCAGTAAGTTTTACAGTAAAAAATATATGCCAGCTGCATACAAGAAATGACCACTTCTCAATGCCAGAATTACTTTTTAAGTGTGGTGCAATTCATTCTTTTGAAAATCTTGCCCCCAAAGAAATAAGAAAGGAAAAATGTCCTCACTCTCACATTGCTAATTATTACATGAAATGCTTTTACTTCACCACAACTGATAACAACCAAGATTCTCCTTCAGTTTTGAACTGAAGGGTTTTCGAAATGTGCAATAAATATCCCAGTACCCTACAGAAATGTGTACACACTCTCTGTAAGGTGGTAACACTGTCCTCAGCTCAGATAATGCCAGCACTGACTTAGCAGTTTTGTGCACAAAGCTGCCCATTTGCTCCTTGCTCTCCTTGTTTTTGCTTTGTTGATCAAAGGAGTTGCCAAGTTTTTTCTTTACCATTACAAGGCAGGAAAAATGGCTCTCCTCGGAGAGGCCCCTTGTGAAGGTCACAAAGGTTAGCTCCACAAGCCCTGGAGTCTGCTCTGATGCTGGAGTGATTGGCTGGCTTCCCTGCAGTTACCCTGCATTTCCCCTTCTTCACAATAGTGCACTGGTTATGGAAACTAAATATGAAAGAACGTGCTGGGGGAGGAAAGAATTTCTATGGAGACACATTCTAAAACACTCACAAGTTCTACTTGTTTGAGCAGCCTGAAAATCTAGCATTCCAAAACATTTGATTTCTTTCTGGAAAACTAAAAAATTTTAGCCTGCAATCCCGTCAACAAAAATTTGAAAGGAAAAACTCCGGGGTTTGCTTTTTTTTGGCATACAAACTCATACTGGTCTGCCTTGGTCTGAAAAAAGTTTAAGATGTTTACATGCCCCATCTCTGGATTTAATCAATTGGAACCCACGTATCACACCATCTTAATGAAGACCGAAATGAAGTCAACTAATCACGATTCAGATTGTAGCACCTTCCAGCTCCAGAGCAGTATCACACCAAAGACTCTTAAGATCTTACAGAATATATTAAAGTTTACTTATAGGCATCAGACTCCTATTACTGTTAGATCCTAAAGTTAAGTAATGAAGACATCTTGGAATATCCAGCAAATAAAATGTATTTCAGATGGCTGATTAAATACACTGCTCATTTTCTGTAAATTCAAACCTACCAATCCACAGGTAGCCACAACTATTCAGGTTTTTCTTATATATAAAAAATGTAACCCGTAGTGTATACACTGAAAGCTCTAGCCACTTTGAAGCACCTGCTCCTAGGAAAAAGATTCAGTGTTGGTCCAAGTAGGGGAAAGTATATTGAAGAAGGAACATACTGAGGCTTGGTACTTTGGGGGCACAATTTTAAACCACTTTACAAATAAAACTGATTCTCAGCATTGCTGAAAAAGCTTTCTTACCACCCTGAAAGTCAAGCCAGGCTCTTTCCTCTCTATACAACTGTAGGTGTCAAGTTCTGTGTCCAGAGTCACCACCCATATGTTTGGACAGATGAAACCAATTAAAATTCAGCCATCAGTGTGTTTGATGCTGAACCCACCTCTGCAGCTGTTCTGAGTTCATTATGTTACCAGGAGTCAAAAGTACTTCCAGAATAGTCAAGCTGTACAGCCCCACTAACTAGGTATTTCAATCTGTTTAAGTACTCTTGAGATTTAACAACACCCAGCAAGAAAGAGGCTCATACTACAGCTTTATCTTCCTAGGTGGAACCAACAGGCTTCCTCTTCGTAACCAGTTGTCTCTGGTCACAAAACACTAAGGAAAACAAACCCTTTCTAGTGGGAGACTGCAATAAAATCCTGAGAATGCCAGAATCCTAAGCTGAAAACCAAAAAATACTTTGTTAAAGAAGGAATATAGTTTAGTTCATATAAAAGCATACTTCAATTTGTTCACCTTTAAAAAGATGTAACGGAAGTATAGACACTTCAAGGGATCTCCAAAACTACTTCAACAAGTCCAGATGGAAATGCAGGGAGAAATCCATACAACGGCCATATTGTAGCAAAAAGTGTATGTATGAAAGAGCTGCACCCGATCATCATTAATATCTACTGGAAGAACTTCTAAAAAGGCACAAAACCACAATACCAAATTCCTTTTCTTCTTTTGCAGGAGAGCTTTTATCACCAATGCTTGCCATTTTGTTTTTAGCTGGTGTAAGAAGGCACAGCACTCTTTAGGGGTGGCCACAAAGGCCAGCACACCTAGAATCTACCAAACCCAAGCCTCCCTCCACTCCCATACAAATGGTGGGTACACAATGTGCTGGTCAGCAGAAAGCACAGACACCAGATCACCTGAAACATTTGCAACACCAACAGATCTCTTAACTTTCAAACTTGCCATGACAATAGAACCCCAGAAGAGAAAGAATTAAATCAAGAGCCAACAACACATGCTATTTTGCTGCAAGGCATATTTTTGACCACCTCGGTACAGGACAGGAATTGTTATCCTTCTGGCTGATGTTGCTGTGCAGACAAAAAGCCTCCCATGGCATATGCTGTGATAACATTAAGGCATTTTTCCTCCTTTTCTTACTCATCCGATACAAGGCAAAAAACCTTCCTTATGCCACCAGCTACTCAAACCACACTAACGGGCTCTGCTGATGTAATCCTATTTTCTGACAGGTGTGGTCTTCATGACTACAGTAACCCACTCCTATCTAAGGAATTAAATTCAGGGTCTGAAAAATGTGGAGCAACATCAGCTTACGGCATTCTTACAGTGCCCACAGTTAGGGGGAAGGAAAAAATCTGAGTTCAAAATACCTAAAATACCTAGAAGTATCAAAACCAACAGCAGACACTAATGAATGAACAAAAACCCTCTCCATAAGCAGCAGTATGACCAAGATACCACCCGAACCTGTAACATGGGAAAAGGCTGAAGTTTAGGACTATGATTTTGCAAGTGTTTATGTTAAAGGTTCAGATTGCTGTAATGCTTTAATAATGACACAACTGGGCCAAGGAATAGATGCATTGTAACCAGCGTCTTCTTTCTGCTGTGTGTAATGTAGGAAGGACATCCAAGAATGCTTTGGAAAACAACCCCCTTCAAAAACATATTTTAAGAAAATGCTGAGTGATTCTCTGACACAAGACTCAAGCAATACAAGAATCTTTTGAGTGGATGTAGGACCTGCAATCAATCCTGCAACGGTACAGAAGAAAGATGTTCAGAGCTATTGCCTCTTTTTGAGCAAGCTACAGAAAAATTACTAAAACCAGCCTGAACACCTATCTTTCTTAAAATTGGAATCGAGAAGAGTTTTATGCATGGCAAAAAGCTTAAGCATTTCATTAGCACCTCAGTTTTGTAACATTTTATGACTTATAACCAAGAGGTCAGTAAGTTTATGGTTTCTAAATTAACAAAAGAATTACATAAATTGACATAAAACATAAAAGGAGAATATAGACAAAAATGAGGATGCAGATCAAAATAACTTAGTTTTACACTTTCCACTTCAGTAATATGGATGGCTCAACTCATCAATATCACATATGACCTCTGAAGTGAGGTTTTCAGCTTAAACTGTGAGGCTTTAATTTTTGATTTAGCGTATAAATACCAGTAAACCTAACATTATGTTATTAAAAGTGCCCAGTATTTCTTGGAAATTTAAATTCTGACATAATATAAAAGTGCAACTTCCAAAATTTTTACACCAGAGCAACTGAACCAAAGTAAATCTTTACTACAATTTAATTGTTCACACCAGACAACCTCACATATGCCCACAGAGGTAAACCTGATCTACTAAAAACAAAACAGAAACACATTTTGTTCCCAATGTTTTAAATATAAAGAGAATACAGAGGTTCTCCAGCAGGAAAGAGGAGCAGGACACAGAACACACCAAAAACAAACATGCCAAAATGCTTGTTACAAGGCACCTTAGACAAGTGGTCTCCAAACTTTTTTGGAGTAAAACAATTTTGAGTATGCACCCAAAATATATGTACATTTTTAAATAATATACATGTAGTACACATGACGTACATTTTAAAAGATATGTAACAATTGAAAGAAGAAAAGGATGAGCTAAAGATGGACTAAGCACTATTTTATTTCTTTTTCAAAGAACTGAAGTTTTATTTATTAATGGTCCAATATGCATTTTCCCCACCCCACTGGACTGTCTTTCATACCACCTGGGATACACAAACCCCATGTTGGAGACCACCGGCTTACACTGTCCAAAAAAATGAATGTCATCCTTCTAAAACGCACTCAATTTCAGAACTTGGAATACGATTTCCCCTAAAGCAGTCAAAAATATAATTATATTATTTTTAAAGTAAATTCTGTGGGTCACACTGCTTGTATATATAAGTTGAACAACTATTGGAAAGGCCGATGAGAGCTATACTTTAAATCAAGGCTAAATCATACATGTCTTGTTTACAGCAGACTTTTATATATAACAGGGATTGTATTTGTTACATTCTACCAAAAGTTAAAGAGACTTCTAGAAGTGTAGGGAGGAGACAAAGCAAAGCAGGCAGCATTTAACAGTGCAAAATATTATTTTACAAGAGATTACACAATTTCACCTTTTCAACTGGGAAATCCGTTGGCACATTACAAATAGTACCTGAAATTAGAAGTCTCACACTAAAAGCTACTGGAATTTCTGTTGCCTGTTTTCATAAAAGCAAAGTGAAATCTGACCAGAGGTTCACGCTGAAGGAGATTTAGTCTGAATTAATTCTCTACCAAATACAACATGATTGGGAGAGGGGGTGAAAGGAGGAAAAAAGATTGTTCTAGTACAAAGCCAAGTACAAATCCAGAAGACAAAACAAAACCACATGCAGCAATCAAAGCAGGCCTGATGTAAAAAGGCACCATCTACTACAAAGACAAGGTTGCCCCATTTGCTGCTTGCTGCAGACAAGAAATCCTTTAGTTTGCTACAATTTTAACATCAATTCACATCTAAAAGACAAGAACCTGATGGTGACTGATCACCTTCTGAAAATTGTTACTTCAGAGAATGCTGACTTTAGCTTGAAGGATGCTCTATTAAGAAAACAGCTATGACAATTTATAGACAGACTTATTTCTTCTAAATGCTATTACTTTTTTCTCAATCAAATAATTAGGTGTCCAGAGCATACTCAACCTATTGAGAAGTGGACAGGTTGGAGATTCAGCAACACTCTTAATGATTTCTGAGCCACTAGGCCACAAGGTTCCATTTCTACATATGGATAAAAAGGAAAAAAAAAGAATCATGTGCCCAGGAAAGTCAAGAAGACAGACAACACTTTGACAAAAATCAGTCTTACATTGATCCAACATTCCCATGGCACATAGTATTAGCACCCCAAGACAGTCATCAGAAAGACTGAAATCCTTCCTGAGTACAGTTGCCTAAAACACCCTGGTAAAGTGGCAGGGGAAGTTATGGCCCACTTACTAGGCTTACATTTGTTATGAGAGAGTGCTATTTATAATGTCACATGCTGGAACTTGTTCCCAAGCTAGCTAAACCTACATGCTTAATTGACTCAATAGACAATGCTGCATTGTTAGGACTAATCTTTTCCTACAGGCTACAGTTTCTAAACCATAAAAGCTTTAATACATTTTAATTTTTCCAGCAGTTCCAAAATCAGAAAACTTCAAAATACATATGCACATATAGACACACACAGTATGCATTGGTAGCTACTATGTTGACTACCACTAAAATTCACGTATCCATATGCAGACTGAGTCATCAGGAAGTCCAAGTATTTTTAAGAACATAAGAGCCAGAAGGTTCTTATAGTTCCTTTTTCAGACGTCCAAGATGGAAGGGACTAAGGAAGAAAAAGCCTGGGAACAGGTTCGCGTCAGCATGGAGCAGCAGCTCTCATATCACACTAGATTTTGACTAAGCCACCTCATAAAGTGTTTGTTTCAAGTTACTTCCCAAGAGTAAGGTTTTGGAAACTTCTAATCAGTTTAAAGTCTGACAAGTTCACAATTAAGAACTAATTTAAACAAAAATTACCCTGAATGCTGCAGACAGACTGTATTGCTGGCTCCTGCAGAGTACCTTAGTTTTGCACAGTAAACAAGTTTCATGAAGTAATTCAGCCATGAAATAGAACTCAAGTTTTCAAACATCTGCATACCAACTATCAAAATAATTGCTGAATTTCAGGAATTGAAGTGATTAAATTACTATTTATTTGAAACAGCAGATTGGTCCAACCTCTTCTATAACCAGCTTCAGAAAGCTGCATTTTGATATCTCAGGATCCATCAAGCAATTTTCATTTTTTAATATTCCTTCTGCCTCCACCCCGGCCCCAAACTGATGAAAAGCAACACCTTAAACAACAACACTATTAAATCTCAAAAATTCTTGAGTAGCTTTAGGAAAAAATAACAAATAAAGAAGAAAAATAATTAAGCTATGCTTTCTCCAACTATTGCCAGATGTGGTTAGCAGAACTGAAGGCATTGTAGTATCACCAAGCAACTCTGACCCTCAAGAGCACTTGAGTTCTGAGTCCATTGTGATCAGCTGGTCTGAATGTGTATAAGCCACATAACTACATACACCTAACAGTTACCAAAATACAGAGACTAAAAGTCAAGATAAACATTAAAAGGCATCAGTGTACAGATGTGCATGTATTCTTCTGTACAGACTTCCTGTTTAATGAGCTTACCTTTCAAATTTTTATTGTTAATATAATGATGATTTGTATTTGAACTCACTATTTTTGTTTCTAGTATCTCAACTGGATAGCACTCAATGACAAAAACAATCCTCTTCTTTAAACAGCAATGGCTCCCTGTAAATATAGCCTCCAAAAGGATATATTTACATACATGCAACAATTCTCAAATAACATGACAGCATGAATGAAATTGCTGAGCTTGCTGCATGCAGCACACTGCTGATAAAACAGGTTTTAGAAGGTCTCCTGTATTTCATGTTTCATTGACTTGAGCTGAAAACAGCCTTCTAAAACACAGGAAGGTTAAATTAACAACCATCATGGCTCTCCCCTATAATACATCTCCTTCTAATTCTCCCATACTAAAAAGCCATCAGGTTTATACTGTAGGAGGATAAAACAGCTTTGCAAAAACAATGTATGATTCCCTGTAATAACAGGCTGAAGGGCATCTGGTCCCATTTGTTTCACTTTCCTTCTGATCTTCACAAAAACATCATTATTCAACCTGACTGTAAAAATTAAAAGAAAAAATGTAGACAGAAAACCACTAAATGACTTAAAGCATAAAAAATGGACTCCAAAAAGTCAAACCATGTTGGAAAGACATCTTTAAATCACCACAGGGTCTAATGATATTTTGACAAGACTGCAGTTATGCTTCTGTTATAAGAACAGATCTTGTTCTCTATGTCTTGCCAGGATAATACTGCTTTTAATTAATACTTTTGTTGTGAAGTGTTCCCTCAAGCAGTAATAAGTTTTATAATAATTTCAGTATGTACCATGTATTTCCCCACACCATTTATTCAAAATTTCTCATCATTTGGCCTCACAGATAATGCCCAAGCCTTTGCTTCCCAGAAGGCTTCAAAACATGGCTAACCACTGCCATGCTGAGCAAGACACTGTTAAAACATGTCTTTGTATGATTGTTTTCCTCTGCTTCCCTCAGGAAGAAAGAAACTTTACATGCCTATCAGACTAGCACAACCACAAGAGAACCAAATTTCCTTATAAACATCAGTCCCAGTTTCACTTTCAGGAAGCAGCACACACATCTTTCTGTTTTTCAAATAACTGATACATGCTTTTAGTGTATTATATTTTTAAAAGACTTGCAACCATTGCTTAAGTGCCATAAGGCGCTGATCTTCATTACATTTACTGATCACTAAACCTAGGTAAAACAATACAAGTGCAGCTTTTCTGCTTACAATCCACTATATAACCCACCTAAAGGAAGTTACAAACCAGAGTTTCAGCAAACAGGCCATTACTGAAGCTGTGGAACTACAGACACACATTTATCTGAAGCTTCAGACAAGTACAGCAATGTGTGGGAAATATTACGAAATTCCTGTCAAGAAAACTAGGCCTCAAATTTAATCTCACTCACTGCCTCGCTCTACCACAAACAGCTGTGAAGTAACTAACTTGTTTTTTATTTAAATGTTACTAATTAATAAAACATGACTGTCTAATTAACTCCACAAGAAGGTGGGAAGTTTCATACTAATTCCTGTATGCCAATTAAAATTGGCTTTACAAGATTTGTGGATAGATTGCATTGACTTTGAAAAGTAAAGTCAATACACAAACTGCTGCCTGTGCAGACTGCAGGGACTCTTTTTTATCTGTCACATGTTGTCTGACCATTTTCAAGAAAGGAAATTAAAATATTAAATCTCACTTCCATTGAAGTATTCAAATTTAGTGCTTTTTTTTTCTTAATTAAAGTGGTCTCTGTATTTTAGTAGATTCAGTTCTCCAAAGTTTGAGCAACAAAAGCAATAGCATGTTTATACCTTCAACAGAGGGAAGAATTAATGTTAAACAGTATTTCCAATTATTTTCCATTACTTTTTATTTCTGTAATAAAACAAATCCAATATTCTCTCTGATTTCTCAAAAGCAAAATTAATTTCAGAATCCTGTCCCCATTTAATGCACAAACAGTTTCTCCTGCACAGTCTTTGAATGACTTCACTGGAAGTCAATATTTAAATAGAACAGTATTTGTTAAGAATAAAGGTACATATTGTCAACAGCAAAACTGATGGATTACATTATCTGGTCTTTATCAAGAAGGTCAAACTAGGTTACAGACATCTCTAGTGTTTCCAAATTCCCTGGCTGTGTCTGGAAAGTGTATCTAAAAGGGTATCATTTGAATTTTTATCCAGGTTGGATTTGTGTATTTAGTCTAAAATCTGATGGACTACTAAAAACAATAGTAGGTTCATCTTCAAGTTCTGTGATTGGGATTTGCAAAAGCAACCAGTAAAAGGGTTCCAAGGCTCTCAGTGTCACAAAAAATGAAGTTATTCAGTACAAACTCTATTTAAACAGCATAACAGACATAAAACCACTCACACCACTCGCACAAACAATAGAATTGTGATTATGTAACTATTTTTAGACTCAAACCTACCACAACTTTGAGCTTTTGCAATCTTAAGTGCCAATTTCTTTTACACTGCTGACATACTGCCCAGAAATTAACTACTGATGGACTTAATCAGAGGTCAAACCCAAACCAATATTAAGCACAGGCTTTCTTTATAATTGGTTGAACTGCCACACTCAATAGAGATCCACTGGTTGCCTCTGAACAGCAGGCTATAAGCATCAATTGAAGAAATTATTCTTTTAACCCTTCCCCTTTTCCTTCAGAGGACGTCTTCACCGCATTACTCCACTCCCAATATGTTTCTCACAAAAAAGCAAAACATAATTTGGAATTAAAACAGAATCTCCAAACAGAAGCAGATTATTCTTGAATAAAGAGTTAAAATACTAGACTTCTGGTAATCAATACTATTAATACCAAATCATTCACTAAAGAAGGCAGTATTCAATCTCTAGAAACCTGTAGATTGGCTTCAATTAACCACACAAACAAAAAGCTTGTATTCTGAAATGGAGCATTATTAAAAAACTAAATTAAAGTAATTAATTTTTACTGTCTCTCTCCTATTGTTACTGGGTGACAAAACCATCAAAGGCATACCTAGTGCGACTAGAAACAAAAAGTAGCTCACAACCAAAGTATAAAAGAAGTGCATAACTCAGAACTGAGACCTCTCTGATTTTGTCACACTGGCTAAGCTATATAGTTACTGTGTAAAGACTATTAAAATCTACATGAAATAGCTTCAAATATGAAAATTTCCAGAACCAGAACCTTTAGATCTCAGGCACACCCGATAATTTCTACTTTGAGAGAACAGAAATTTCATGCTATACAAAGTCTTTGATTGACTTTACACAAAATATCTAACACTGCTATACTTTTTTGTTCCAAGGATGTGTCAGCCACTGAAATTCTGCAACAATGCCTAAAGATAGGGGCACTGAGAATTTAAATGGCATTTATTTCTTAAAACATGCTTTTGTGTTACAATTCTGACTTCTGATTAAAATCAAATGGTATGCATTTTCATCTACGTATCTGATTATATACATATGGGAGAATAAAAGGTTTGCAGATGAGTTGAATACATCTTTCTGTAATGAACACATACACTGGAACTATTTACTCAATCATAACACAGGACAGTTAATTAAAGCATTCAAAGTCTACTTTAGTTTTACACAGCACAGCAGTTAAACCAAGCTGGTCAACTTGAAGAGCAAGTCATAAATCAAAAATGAGCCATGTGTAGCAGGAAACAATGTTTTATTCTCACGTTTGAGATTAACCGCAACTGCAATAACTATTTACATAAGGAACAAGAGATTTTAGAAAAGCATTGAACTTTAGAAAATTTATAAAATACTTCTGTTTACTCACACTTCTAAATGTTTAGTAGAATATCTCAAGATAGACAATAGTATAGGCTTGAATTCTTTGTTAGTATCAGTTCCTTCAAGAATAAACCATGACAAATTCCTTTAGTAGGAGACCTGTACCTACATGTTTCTTGTTTTCTTGTTGGCCTACATCAGCTCCTGTTGGTCTGACACTCAGTATTCTTTATCACCCTGTTTTGCCTTCAGCAAACAAAACAGCCACCTGTATTTTCTAAGAAAAAAAAGAAACATGGCAAAACCCCAAGCATATCCCTCCTCTTGGGTTTCCATATCAAGCCTAACTTTACTATAGGACATAAAGCAGTAGCATGCTAATTTTCTTACTAAAAAGCGTAAGAAACTGTATTGTATAAGCATGCAACTGTAATTTTAAACTGTCGTTACTACTTAAAACTGAGCAAAATCATTACTTCTTTTATTGCTCTTGCTGAACAACTTTTATTCAACACAAGGAAGAAATGCCAAATTCTGCATTATTTTCCAGTTCCTTTCTATTTCAGTCTCCTTGTAAGCCCTCCTGCATATTACCTGTTGTATGAATTTGTACCTTGCTCTACACTTCAATTTTGCTGGTAGGTATGCTTCAGGAACTCACAACATGTTCAACAAAACAGCCCCAAAACATCCAACCAAAAAAACAAGAGTGTGGTGTGGATACAGTTATGAACAAATTTATGTGTTTACCCTTCTTAATAAAGCTTGCAATTTCTGTGATCTATTCTACTGACATAGACAATCAGAACCTCTGAGACTTTTGCTTGCACAGGTGTACTTACGAAACACTTTTCAGAACAGAAAATACTTGTACTGATTTTACCTAGGTCAGGAGCAGAGTTGCAACAGACGTACTAAAGAGTTTGTGCTGCTAAGTACAATAGTTTCAGTGCTAAATATCCCACTTAAATCTAGAACAGCTCAAAATATTTATCAATACCTCACTTTACATCCAAACCACTCTGCTTTTGTAA
>WBMZ01000433.1:0-40572 GCA_013400975.1 Atrichornis clamosus | reverse complement strand
TCCGGGCCGGCCCGGCGGCGCTCCGCGCGTCCCGCGGCTCGCACGGCGACCGAGCGGAGGCCGTGCGGCCGGGCTTGCTGCGAGCGCCGGCCACCGAGAGGGAAGCGGCCTTGGAGCTTGGGGCTCTTTCTCCTGGGAAGCGGACGGGCGGAATTATGTCCTTTCCACTTTGTATACCCAGCTTCCAGCAGAGCAGTAGGTCAGGGAACTACTTATTGTGTGTAAACCAGTCCTGTGAGGTATAAAAGAGCCTCTTCTTACTAGGTGCAGAGTAATGCTGTGTTTTGGTTTGTACCGAGCAAACACGCAGGCAGAGAAATCCCTGGCGGTTGAAGAGGTATTAAGCATGGTTATTTTAGCCGTCTTAGCACTTTACGGTGAAGTTTATTAATTGCCGTTTTTCAGGTAGAGGATAGAAAATTAAAATAACTTTATGGAACCACTGGCAGATCTCAGAACAGTATTCAACTTTCCCGAGCCCAGCATCCTCAGTATTACACGTTTGGAAAGGATGCTGTTTCTAATTATTGTTTACAGCTGTTTTTTTCTTGGAATTCCTAATCATAACTTGTCAAAAGGTGAAAGTAGTATAGCACATAGCAAAGCACGATCGACTATAAACTAATATAACTGTAGCTCAGTTTTCTGACTCTTAAGTCTCTAGTTTAGATGGCTATTAATGGCTATTGTTTATTTCATCACATTGATTTTGAAAATAAGGGTTGCTCAGCTTTGGCCTTGATTGACATTTAATGACCATAAATAGCATAGGTAGTAATTTCCACGTGTGGAGAGGAAAATATGCCTGTAGAACATAGTATTGAATAATGTAGTTTCAGTGACCACTTCTGTAAACTCAGTACTTTTTGTTACTTAAAGCTGGAAATAACCATTTCAAGGGTCCATGCTGGTAGTGCTTAGTCATGTGATTAGTCTTTATTCATGTAAAAAAATCCCATTGACTCAGTGTTTCTACTAACATAAGTAAGGAATTCGGTATTTCGGTCATCTCAGAGTGAAGTATAGCTGTGGTTATTACACAGATTAGTAAGGGGTTGTTTATGTTTCCTTTTTAGATTCATCCATACATTTAAATACAAGATTACATAAATAGCATGTGTAAAACTATGTTGGTGAGGGCACTAGATGAGAAAATGTGTTATTCCCATTTTAAGGCTGCATGCTGATGGGGGAATGATAAGAATATGCCACTAAAGGAAAGCTTTTCCACGTGTTCCAAGATATGACAGCTCTGAGCCCGGTTCCTAGTGCTCTTAGGAGTGCAGAGGAAACACTGTGAGAATGGCATTGCCCTGAACTACGACTTTGTAGTATCACCTGTTTCATGTGCCTCCCCTTAGGGCTTGTCAGGATGTCCACTGTATCTCTCCATCAGCTGGTTCTGGGAGAGGTTTATAGAGGTCAGCTCTTGGCACCAGGAGTTTGAGATCCCCTCTTACCCTGAGAGGGTCTTTTACAAAGCTTTGAGTAGGCGTTTGGACGTGGATGTTGCCAATGGAAGTGTGTGAGTGAAGAGGTGAGGAGCAACTGTTTCCCTGTGGGGAAGGAGGTGCTGAAGTCCTGTGCAAGAGGGGTCTTCTGCCTCCACAAACCTGGGAGTGCCTCCCTAATCTGTGTCAGGCTGGAGTTCTTCCTCTCTCTGGCCCTGCAGACTCTAATCTCCATGAGAAAACTTCCTAATAGTTGCACAAACAATTTTTAGTTGCTCCTTGTCTCCCTGTACTTGATGTTCAGACCTTGATATACACTTATGGTTGATACTTGTCCCTAGATTCATAATCACAACGGTGTGTTCTCCTAATGTGACTAGCTGTACTCTAAACATGTTTGGCATGCATACTTTTATTTGTCTTAATACAAATTTTGCTTTGTTTTTGAATAAAGCAATAATGTATGTGGACAGCATGGAGAGTCTCTCCCTGTGAAAACAGGTTGTTGTTGTTACTATAGTGCACAGGAGTTTTGAGGGATTGGTCCCTACCTTTGGCTCTAACTAGCCACAAAGTTAGTGTCCTCTGGATAAGTATTTCAGAGAGGGTAGACAGTTTGAGGTTATGGGTTTCTTTTTTTATGTTCTTCCTGCTGTAGCCCATGAGGCCAGAGTTACTAAAGAAAGGGATGCAGGGCAGTAAACATCACATGTGTTACTGTGGAAAAATATTGGGGGTTTTGAGCCAAATGGAAATGCTTTTTCAGCTCTGTTGACTTACCACTGAGTAACAGTGGCACTGCAGTCTCCCCACACACAGCACAGGCACCTCTGTGCAGTAGTTGTACCGCTCACAAAACATAAAGAACCTCAAGAATAGTAACTTAAGTCTGTCCTCAAGTGACAAATTCCTCATCTACCATATATGGCCGCTGTAAGTATGGGACCGATACTAGCACAGCTTGCAATTCTTTGGGCTCTCTCTATACTCTACTGACCACCGCTTCTCAGAATGTATGGGCTGTGGAAACCTGAAATGGTCATTGCCTGCTTTTTTTGGCATGTTATCAAAACAAGAGCTTGAAACGTGCAGAAAGTTCAGCAAGTTCATATGGGATTACACTGTGCAATTATCAATTAGTTAAGTTTCCAAGATAATTTTCCCTTCCCTTGATCTTGCCTTCTGTTATCCTTACTTTGATTTAAATGCTTTTTTTGAATGATGATGCAATTTCCTTAGCTATGAATATGTTCTCTTTAATATCACAGTAAATTATACCAGTAAATGAGTGGGATAAGATGGTCAGTGTCTGTATCTGAGTAATTCAGAAAAGTTAGTGAATATGAGCATTAAAAACCATCATCTGTAAAAGGCTTGGTTGGACTGCATCCACTCTGTGCTTGTTTTAGGCAAAACTACATCCAGAATCCCACACATCCAGAATCCCTGAAAGTGTCTTCTCAATCTCTGCAGAACTAGTAGCACTGTGACACTAACATGTCAATAAAAGGATCCTTTCTCATTTCAGATGTCTTCTAGAAACATGGCCGGCCAACACATCCTTCCTCAAGCTTTGTATCAGAGCAATATGCTGAAGGCTATGAAGATTAGAGAGAGGACACCTGAGGATCTAGTCAAACCTCCCAGTGGAATAATTCACCACTTCAGGACTATGCACAGATACACCATAGAAATGTTCAGAATGTGCCAGTTTTGTCCTCAGTTTCGGGAAATGCTTCAGAAGTCCCTGACTGACCAGGCTACCCAGACTTCTCTGGAGCGCCAGAGGAAGCTCAACTGGTGCAGGGAAGTTCGGAGACTTGTTCCTTTGAAGACTAATGGTAAGTTATGAGCAGGGCTTTGCACTCACAGTAAAATGGGTAATACGAATGTAGCATCTTTATTAATAGCATCTGACTTCACATTACTGAAACAGAAGCACATGGCTTTAGAAATGTGGTGCCTTTTAATCTTAGTTTTGTAAATTAAAATTCTTTCCACATGATGTACTGTCCTGAGGCTGTAGGAGACCCTTGCCCATACCACAGTGTTGTGAATACCATGGAAATTTCACAGATACTTTCATAATGTTGGTTAACCTGTGGGACTTCAGAGTCAAGTACCAGGCAGGGAAACTTCACTTGGAACCCATCACCTTCCCATGAATCTGACTGCTGCATGTCGGCTGCCTTGTCGGAAGTGCCAGACATCCTTTAATGCCAGGCAAGAGGACACTTCAGATGCTTTCAGTGACGGGGATGCATTCCCATGTATTTATAGCAGAAGCTAATGTCCTTCCACAAGCCCTGCCCTTTTAGCTGGCAGGCAAGGATCACTTGCTGATCCAGCTTTAACAACAGTGCCAGCAGGAGCATTCTGAACATGGAGCCTCTGGGAGCCTGACGCTGCTGTCCCTGGGGTCAGCACCCCACACCTGGCTGGCTCCCTCATGCTCAGCTACCTGCTGGGGTTTGCCAGCTCTCACCTTCCCTCAGGGCTCACTTGTAACTCCCAACAGTTTGCAGTGCCCTTTTCTTTCCACAGTCAGTGCTGGTTTTAGCACTTGGCTTTTGGGTTACTTTGTGTATGTATTGCATCAAGTGCTACAAATAAAATGGCACAGCAGTAGTGCCAAGATTTCCTGAACAGGTTACGTCTGTTCACAATCTTGAGCAGGCAACCTTGGCACATAAGAGTCACTGAGCATTTCACATTCAGTGGAGGAAAGATTTGGTAATGGCTATGACTTATGGTCATGCAGCTGCAAATTTGGACTCAGAATTCCTTACAGCACAAGTTGCCCCTAACTGGGAAGAATAGACTGGGACGGTGGGGACTTCAAGAAGATGGAAAATACATATTCTTTGCTCAAGGAGCGGATCACAGCAGTGGGAGAAACAGTGGGTGTGGTGGACATGCAGCCTTGCTGAAGTCCATGTTGTGTTCTGTGGTTGCTTCTTTTCATATCTGCTTGTATACATGTTGCCCTTATCTTCCTAGTCCACATTGTTCCCTTCTCAGGTTCTGCCCTGTTTTTCAGTCTGACTGTCCATAGCTGTGTTGTACAGAAGCCATAAAAATAGACGCACTGAGTAGATGTCACTGCCCTGACCAAAAGCCTGATCCTGATGTGCGTGGCTGTCACTGCTGTAGAGGCACTGACCTTCTGGTGGGCTTTTGTGGGTTGCTTCTGCATTGGTGTAAAATTCTCGTGTCTGTAATTAGGGTTGTGCACAGAGGTCCCAGAATCTTGAACTTTGGAAGGACTGGAGTGGCAGCTAGGGCAGGCAGCACTTTACAGGTACTGGGAAGGTAACATCACTCCAAGTGTTGCATCTTCCAAACTAACAGATTTTTGAGGAAAATGGACAGTGTGTACAATTTTTGCCCAGCGCAAAGGGTGGTGGTTTTAGAATCCCCCATCTCCTGTCAATACAAATCCTGCAGGGGTTAATACTGCCTGGACAGACCCTTGTTGCTGCCCACATTATATTCAGTAACAGTGATCTCTTTCTTTTCTCATGACCATCGGCCTGTGTTACACATGGGAACCGTGTGGACCTGGATGAGCAGTACCAGTATATGAGATGCTGAAATATTAGGGCAGGTTGAGGGAAGGCACAGCAAGGACTCGGTTTGTGGTCTCCCCATACTCTGCACAGAGGATGAACTTGGCTTCAGTTCAGTGCTTCAGGGTCATTAAGTGCACGAGTAGAAGGAGTGGCTTTGGAAACCTGTGGTTTATGCAAAGTAGTTGCATTGAAGGACCTTTGCAGGAGAAAGAAAATAGATTGGACAGTAGGAGAGGATCTCTGAAAGAAGTGCAGAAGCCTAAAGAAGCCCTGTATTATCCCAGAAGATAACTTTTTTTTTCCTGCCATGTGGTATGAAAAATATTTTTTTAAGCATTTAGCTGCTTAACCCATAGATACGGGAGAAATATGTTAGTTCTTTCAGTCAACAGTGGGTTTTCTTCAGAAAATTTTGGGGTTTTTTCTGATTGAGGTTGTAGTTGTTGAAAACAGAGAAAGTATCTCTTACAGGATCTTTTGATGTATATTTTACCTAATATGTTTGTGAGTCTGTGGAGTGGTGGGGTTTTCTTAATTAAAAAAGCTGTTTTGAATCACCACACATTTCTTTGCAGGCATGTGAATGGAGGATAGAAGGAAAGCGGTAGGAGGTGTAAAAATCGAAACTGTTCGGGTTTTTTTCCTTTTTAATTTAAAAATTCCAGCATCTATTGGCTGTAGAGATTTCACTTGTATAATGAATTGGCATTCATTCCAGCTCGCCCAGCCACACCCCCTGGGAAAGTCCGAGGGAGGCTCCGCTGCACCCCGCAGAACAAAAAGTACAACTGTTGCTCAATTGCTAGTCAAACGGTGTGGGGGAATTCCAAGTGCTGTGTAAGGAATTTTGGGCAGTGCTTCTCAATAAAGAACTGAAAGTGAGCTCTCAGAGACAGAAAAAATTTAATCTTATCTCTGCTCTAGATTTTGCAAAGGGAAAATTTTAATGGGATTAATACGTCATCTTTCTTTGTCAGAAGGAAACCCAGTCAGTTTTTCTGTCTTCTCTGTTGTTCCCTGATTTTTGAGCTCAAGTAAGCAGCCTGCAGACTTGATGCTTTGCAAGACAGGCAGGTGCAGGAACGTGGTATGCGTCAATCCCATAACAATTTTATGAAGTATTAAGTGGATTTCAAGTTATATCTTTCTCAGAATCTGGGGTCTGTCGTAGGTTCTTCTCTGCAATTTCACCTAAGTTGCAAAAGTGTTCACAAATGGTGTATTTGAACTCATAATGTGTGTGGCAAACTGGGTTTAATTCTTTTGTGGGAGTTCTTTGGGTGGTTTGGGGTTTTTTTTCCACATGAGGAAAGTCTAGTATCTTTACCAGGGTTGATGTCTTCTATTTCAGGAAAATTGTGTGGTTTCTTAGCAGTGGGTGAATCTGTTTACCACTGTAGTAAACATCAGACCTAGTTTTGCATCTGAGGATACGACAGTAATGATTCTTGATGTCTTCCCTTCAGGGGAGACATCCCCCTTTGAAGAAGATGGCTAGAGGTAGAATTTGAAACGCAGCCATAGACATATTTTGTCACACCTTTTAATTAAATTATCTCCTCTGATTCTCAGTTTCCCCTCTGAAATTGCAGAACATCACTTTCCTTCCTACCTGTGAAAAGGACTTTTTCAATGCAAGGAGATAGTCTAAATGAAAATCAAAATATTGTTTTTCATTTATTTAGTTTTAATTTTGCGTTTTAAAAAACAACCCTCTAAATAATATATATAACAAGCCAGCACACTATCATTTCTGAGAGGAAGGCAAGAGGTGTTCCTATGATTGCTTTACATAAATCACCTGCTCTTGCCTTTCTGTCTCTTTTTTTATTACAATTCCTCCACCAAGCACAGCCAAGTGCCAGGCAGTGCTCCTCAGAGGATGTGAGACTTCTTGTTACTGTAACATTTTCTTAGTTGTTTCCATTATCTCAACCCTGTGCCATTGTGTGTATATTTGTGTAAACGCCAAAAAGGGAGATTTGCATCTTCTTTTGTAATTTTAAGATGACTTTGTTGTGTTTAAAAAGCTATTTCAACTGGTTTTGACATTTGTAGTTGACCCCAAAATTTTGTTTGTGATATCAGTCAAACTTAAGTAAGATACGTAAGGGGCATTGCTGAACGGCAGCTTAAAGCTGAACTGGTACAGGGATAAAACCAGTAGGGAGGGGACTCTTTTTTGTTCTATCTCTGAACAGAGTTCATAGCTCTGGTCTCCTTGTTAAAACCTTTCTATCTGAGGCTTAGAGAGAAGTGCACAGGGAATATGCATGTGTGCAGTGTGATTCTACGTCCCACATGCTTGTGAGGCTTTATTTAAGTAGCCATTTAAAAATACTGTACTCTTTCTGCAGGTGATGGAAACTGCCTTATGCATGCTGCATCGCAGTACATGTGGGGTATTGAAGACATCGACCTTGTCTTAAGGAAAACATTGTTTAGTGCTCTCAGGGAGACTGACACACGGAACTTCAAGCTCCGCTGGCAGCGGGAGGCTGTTAAATCCCAGGAGTTTGTGGAAACGGGACTCCATTATGACACCCGGGTAAGGTGGCCTGAGGGAATGGTGCTGTTTTCCGAGTGCTCGCCAGCATTGCCTTTTGTTTTGCTTTGTTTGCTTTTGGCGTCTCAGATTCTGTCATTAATGGAGAACAGAAATAGTCTTCCTTTGGAGGAAATGGGAAAATGTGATTATTTGAGCACGGCTGTGCTGCAGCTGGTTCCCACCCTCCATGTCTTTGAACCATTGGTGACAGCTGTTTCTTTCCTCAGAACTGGGAGGAGGAGTGGGAATACCTCATTGAAATGACCTCCCCAGAAATATCTGGGGCTCGAAACAGGCTTCCCTATAATGCACTGGAAGAAATCCACATCTTCATCCTTGCTAACATCCTCAGAAGGCCGGTCATTGTCCTTGCAGGTGAGTTGCCTGGCCAGTTATCCCACTGTGTTACTGTCTGTGTTAGTAATCTTACTCAAGAATTGTTGTTTTCAGGTAGATGCATTTCTGAACAGGGTGTTTTCAGCAATTATTCTAAAACACCCAGCATATGTTTTCTCTTGCCTGTAGCACATACTTATGTTTGTGTTTTCTTTTTCTTCATGCAGATAAAGTGGTGAGAAGTTTAGAGTCCGGCTCCAGTTTTGCTCCTCTGAATGTTGGTGGTGTTTACTTGCCTCTCCTGTGGCCAGCTGAAGAATGCTACAGATACCCAATTGTGCTTGGCTATGACAACATGCATTTTACACCACTGGTGACTCTGAAGGACAGCGGGCCAGGTATTTTTCAAGTACCTTGTTTGGTATTTATGTCCCTTCTTCAATACCATTGTGCTGATAAAGCATTTAAAATATAATCTGGTTTAGACTTGAATTTTTAAAGTTAAATAAGTGTAAAACATTCCTTTGAAATATGTTCTTAAAATTTGAGCAGAAACAGCTTTGTCTGTAAACCTGAATAGAAACTAAAGGTTACCTTCAAATTAATGGTTGAAAGTAAGAGTGTAACTCACCTTCTTGCAGGCTGGAATTAGTCAAAGGGTGGCCTCCTGCTTCACTGTGTTCTGGTCTCCTTTCCTCACCACATCATAAGAGAAGAAGCTTTGAAAGATGCAATCTCACAGCATGGCAGGAATAGTGAAATACATGTTTTACCATTTTTAAAGCATTTTTTCTGAGTGGATAGCAGTTCTTAGGTTCAGGTTACAGCATCATCCCATGGAAAGGCATAACAAACTATGATATACAATGCTGCTCACATGGAAAAGAAAATTGCTATGGGGACATTGAAACTACTGTGGGATGGACTTAAGTTTGTGTTGTAGGTGTGTCTGCAACCTCCCCTGGTGGTACTAGATAGAAACTGAGTGCTCTGGCCAGCTGTTCTCCTCTCTCTCAGAAATTTAGTGGCGACAGCTCTGTGTGTTGCATTTTATGATTACTCTTACCTGTNTTACTCTTACCTGTTTTTTTATATATACATATATATATATATATATATATGTTAATCCATCTTGTTTCTCCACAGAAATCCGGGCTGTCCCTCTGGTCACCAGCGAACAAGGCAGATTTGAGGATTTGAGTGTGCACTTTCTGACAGATGCAGAAGAAAGGGAGAAAGAGCAGCTGCTAAAGGACTACTTGATAGTGATAGAAATTCCAGTGCAAGGCTGGGATCATGGTACAACTCATCTAATTAATGCTGCAAAGTGAGTGTCATTCCTGTTTCCTCAAAGTTATCTTGTTTACAGAGGTAGGAAGAGCCAGGCAGCCTAGTGTATTCCTTTGGTCTTTTCTCCTTCCACAGTAGCCCCTGTGTTTACTACCTGAAATATGAAACATTGGCATTACTGTTGACATGTTTTGAAGTAGTAAGAGCTGAGGCCAGCCTCAAATTTAAAGGCAAAAATGTGTTCAGACTTGACAAACTGAAACTAGCATTTTAGAAAAAAAATTCCATTTGATTAGTTTCACTGACTTTTGGATTACACAGGAGGGTGGCTGAAAAGTGCTAAAATGCAGGAACTAGTTAGCCTAAGCTCTTGTGCTTTGTGTAAGGGCACATTGCATAACAGGCAGTTTGTGTAATTTTGGCTGCCCTGGGGGAAGTACTTGAGGGTATGTTCTTAGCACAGATGCCTCGACACCCTGGGCTGTTCCCTGTGGCAGTAGGCAGGAAGCTGTGGCCAGTGAAGGAACTGGCATCTGTGCTCATCCCCCTGATGGCTGAGCATCAGTAACATGCTGGGGGCAGCTGACAACACCCATCAGCTTCTCATGTTTAGTGGACACTGGCAGCGATGTCCAGCCAGTCCCCTCACGAGTGTGGGAGGGAAGTAACTCGCTACATGCTCCGTCTTTGCTTCCAATTCCACGTGGAAAGGTATCTTTATGCTGTTGGCCAGTTCTGGTTTAGGAGCCTTGAAAATGGAAGTCCTTCAACCCAAAGGATATATGGACACTTAAAGAGTAGCATGTGAGCTTCCCTAGTCCCGCTGTGTAGATTGTTCTGGAGTATTACCAGTAACGTTAGCTCCTCATCCTACCAGCTGTGGCATGGTGAAGCTCCACTGTGGGGTTTTCCCTGCAGCTGGAGGCAGAGTAGGGATGGTGTGATGGATGCTAGCATTGCACACACCACACTGAAGCCCCATAGTTTGTTTGAAGAATTCTGCTGGTAGATACAGATCCAACAGGGCAGAACCAGGGGCAGATTTCTCGATAAACTGTATCATGAAATGCTGAGCCCACTGTAGGAAGGGCTTGTTCTTAGTGTGGGCTGGTGAAGAAAGGGGTCTTCTACTCTAACTTCTGCTCTACTAAGCGCTGGTCCTCGGAGAAATTCACAATTTGGGGGACTTTTCACTTCTGAGAGATTGCTCATATTCTTTGTGCAAAAAGCTCTTAGACAGAAAACCCTCACCTAGCAAATCCTTTTAAGAATACTTCTGTTTAGCATTGTGTCAAAACATTTATTTCTTTAGCTGTGAAAGTCTCCATCACTGAACACCTGCTTTTAAAATTATTTCCATTTACAGCAACAGTGTAACATCCCAGATCTTCTGTCTGAGTAATATGGATGGATATACATTAAATCTGCATTTCCTTCCCACATTGCTTGTATTTGCCTCCGCCCCTACCATCTATTCGTTTCAACCACTGATGCATCTTCCTTTTTTGGCTGTCAGGTTAGATGAAGACAACCTACCCAAAGAAATAAACCTGGTGGAAGATTACTTTCAACTGGTACAGCATGAGTACAAGAAATGGCAGGAGAATATTGAACCTGCTAGAAGAGAGACATGTTCCAGGAACAGACAGGAACTGTCACTTTCCCAGCTCTCCCTCTTACAGATGAAATGTGAAACGCTGAATTGCCCTTTCTACATGTCTGTGAACACCCAGCCCTACTGCCACGAATGCTTTGAGCAGAGGTCCCAAGGAAACAAAGGAAGAAAGCAGACCTCCAAAGCAGCACCTGAGAAACTGAAGGCAGCTGGGTCAGGCTCCTCCCGTGGGGATATTTGTGAACCTGGGGGATGGACATCCGAAGGGCCTGTAACAGAGCCCCGCTCCGCACCTCCGACTGCTCCAAGCCTTTTCCTGTACAGTGAAACCACGGCCATGAAGTGCAGGACACCAGACTGCCCCTTTACATTGAATGTGCAACACAATGGACTGTGTGAACGCTGCTACAACTCCAGACAGCTTGGTCCTTGCAACAACTTGGATGACCAGAGACATTTAGACTATGCCACGTGCAAAATATGCCGTCAAAAGGCCAAAAGGACCTTCAATGGCATATGCAGCACTTGCTTCAAAAGGTCTACAGAGCAGTCCTCAAACGGCAGCCCCGCTTTCCTGCCCAGCTGCCACCAGAGATCAACATCTGACCCGTCCCAGATCTTGCAGATCCTACCCCAACACTCCTGCTGTCAGGATCCCAACAGCCGCGGCAATGAGCCCCTGCCACCAGCACTGCCTCCCGAGGAGAAGAGGGGAGGTAACCTCTGTAGGAAACCTGGTTGCAAGTTTTTTGGGACATCACAAAATGAGGGCTTTTGCACGCTCTGTTTCTTTGAGTACAGGGAAAACCATGGTAAGTGGAGATGGAGTGAGCTCTGACACACTTTGGCTGCAGATCCACCTCCTTGAACTGTGAAGTTGTGTGCACTGGGTGGTAAAAGGGCAGGGGGTGGTGGAAAAGTGTGAGGGGAAGGTGATTTTCTCTCTGTTATCCCACAGTCATGGTTTAACCCCAGCCAGCAACCAAGCCCCACACAGCCACTCACTCACTCTCCCACCAGCGGGATCAGGGAGAGAGTCAGAAGGGTGAAAGCTTGAGAAGTTGTGGGTTGAGATAAAAATAGTTTAATAGGAAAAGCAAAACAATTAATTCACTGCTTGCCATGGGCAGGGAGGTGTTCAGGCTGTGTCTCCTCCCAGCCTCCCGTGAATCCCCAACCCCCTTATCAGCATGGCAGTACGAGAAGCAGAAAAGGCCTTGGCTCTGTGTAAGCCCTGCTCAGCAATAACATCTCTATATTATCAACTCTGTGTTCAGCACAAATCCAAAACACAGCCCCTTACTAGCCACTGTGAAGAAAATTAACTCTACCCAAGCCAAACCCAGCACACCCATAAAGGGGCACATGGCAGCAGTGTGGGAAATCTGTGAAATCTCTTGTAAAATTTCCTTTCAGCTTTAATGGAAGCAAAACTAACTCTATAGGGGGTGGGGTTTGATACCTCCCCACCATCCACTGCAACCATGGTTTGATATGAATTTTCTTCACAGCTAGACAAGTTCTAGGGGTCAGTGAGGGAAATGCTGTTGTACTGATGGTACTGAAAACCAGTTACGTTAGCAAGGCATTTTAAAAGTTTGTGAAGAATTTGAAGTTCTCTGTCTATTCTGGATGCAACAGGTATAATGCTCTGGAGAAACCACTGTAATTGCTTTGAAAGCAGGACAAGCAGAAGTTGACTGGAGATAAAGTGCTTGTATTGTGGAGTAACTTAGGAGTGTCTTGTTATACTATACCTTGAAATCATTCTTGGTAATGCTACGTGTGTGCGTGCACAGTGTGTTTAAAGGCTGACCTTCAAAAAGCTAATAGTCTGTGAATACATCACAGCATGAAATCTTCGTCTTTCATGCCACTGCCCTGTTTCACAGGTTAAAAGCCCTTAGGTATAGAGGGTGAAAGGCATATGTAAGAGAGAATTATTACTTATCTTTTCAGACTATTTCATTGCTGATAAGTGTCCCAATATAAATATAGAAAGATAGAATAGGTTGAGTTAGAAAGGATCTTTAAAGATCATCTAATTCTACTCCCATGCCATTGGTGAGGACATCTTTCACAACGCTGAGCTTTCCACATGTGTTCAGAAAAGGGAACTTCTATGCCAGCTTGCAATAGCTTATTTTCCAGCATTGCTCACAATGGATTTTTTTTCCTTTTGGTTGTGGAATATATAAGATTGCTTCATGAGACTAAAGGTATAATGCACTTTTTCCCATTAAGCTCTGTACCACTGTACTGCAATTATCTGATGTGACTGAAATGGGGGAGGCTGAAAGGGATAGGTCACAGATGACATGCTGAAGTCAAAGGTGAAATTCCTTTTGACTTCAGTGGGATCTAGGCTTCTCACTTAGGGCAAGTTTTTCCCAAATCATCTGTTTCAACAACTTCTGATATGAAAATCAGGCTGTATTAGCACTGTTACTTATGTAACATGAAGAAAGATGTACCAACTGGGAGGCATCTCAGGATTGTCGAAAACCCATGTTAGAGGCTAGTAGATATTTTAAATTTACATGTATTTTTAGACTGGGGTGCTTTTTATAGCTGCCTTGGGTCATCAAACCTATTTGGCACATTCAAACTCCTCCTGTTCGCGCTTTGCATTACAGATAGTGCTTTGCTACGCCACCAGAGGAGATCTCAGAGGAAGTCCTCGGCCGCGGGTCCGACAGGGAGCTCTGCCGCCGGCTTCCGTAACACCGTGTCCTGCCAGCGCCGCGACTGCGGCACCCTGGGCAGCACAATGCTCGAGGGGTACTGCCAGAACTGCTTCATCATAGCCCAGAACCAGCGATTTCAAGAAGCCAGAAGGACAGAAGAACAGCTGGTGAGACAGCCAGAGGTAAGTGTGAACTTCGCAAAGTCTTCCTCTTGTTTAGCGCTGCATGTTTTTCTCTTGGGTGAACAACTTGGGATGCATACTAGAAAATCCTCAAATGACTGCATCCTAAGTATCATGGAAAGACAAGAGTAGAGCATATCATGATTTTTATTGCTGCAATTGAGCAGCACTCTTAAAAAGCCATTCTCAGTTTAGGGCTGTCATGGCCATGCTCAGTTTTATCTCAGCTGGGATTTCGCCAGCAATTTCATTGGAAGCAATTGGACCAACAGTTGGGTTGTTTTGCTGATGGGGGAGGGATTTTCATTCTTACCCTTAGAGCTATGCAATCGCATCAAGGGGTTTAGTTTAATTCAAGTTGCATTTTTGATTGAGCCTAAAACAGACTGTCTTTGTTCCAGGTGCTTTTTTTTTTAATTTGGTTTGTTTTGGCCCTTTTTGAATTGAGGGTTGCCAAAGAGAAAAACCTCATTTTTTCTTAAGAAATGACAGAATTTATGATTTTCTTTGGTAAAACTCAACTTGGCTCTTGGTATTGCACTTTGCAGAAGTGCCTGCAAATAACCCCCAAGTGGTTACCTATACAAACCATGAGCAGAGCTGAAAGTAAATGAAGAGCCATTTGTGCTGCCAGCGCAGCAACTGACAGTGTGTTTTAATATTTTTCAAGAGAACGGGGCAGCTCAGGGATGCGCAGCGGGCGGCGTTGAGCAGCCAGAAGAGACAGTGTGCTGTGGCTTCGTGTAGAAACAACCTGGCCTGCAGAAGTGATGACTTGTGCCCGGAGTGCCGGCGCCTCGGCCAGCTCCCACCCTCGGGGAGCGCCAGGGACACGGCGGCACAGGAGCCTCCAAAGCAGCGCTGCCGGGCCCCTGCCTGTGATCACTATGGCAATGCCAAGTGCAACGGCTACTGCAATGAGTGCTACCAGTTCAAGCAGATCTACGGCTAGTGGGGAACAAGAGAGCCATACCAGCTACTTCCTTCTCTGAAATGGTGCTATGTCCAAAACACTTAACAGGCCTGGGAGTGGGAGGGTGGGGGGAAATATAAGCTGTCTGCTCAGTTCATGTTTATTCCCAAGAATGGGAATAAATAGCTACTTCCTCTAAACACTGCATACAAGGACTGCTGAGAAGGTTACATTGCCTTCTGCACAGAGCTCTCATTCATGACTAAGCTCCTACAATGCCATATTTAATTCTTGGACTTCCCAGGAGGAAGTGTGAAGCATTTGAATCCAAAGAACTTCCCAGTTCTGCCTCTTTCTCAATACCTCCCCTTCTCCCAGGCAAGGAGCCATGTCTACTGTCGGAGTGCAGGACCTCTTTATGTTTTTATACATTGGTCAGGGGCAAGTCCTTCCTGAATGGGATTACCCAGGAGAGGCTGATGCAACTTCCAGCTGACATGTGAAGAAACTTGTGTTGGGTTTCCCATGTCCTTGCTGGTGTTCCTACAGAGCTCACCAAATCAGGAACTCCTGAAGGCATTTAGGGTATTAATGGCGAGCGGCTCCGTGTTTGCAGAGCCCTCAGCAAACTGCAGCCAGAAACAAGGTCTGCTCCTTTAACATGCTTCACCTAACCAACATTTATCCTTCCCCAAATCCCAAGACAACTGGAAAGACAAAAATTCAGAAGAAATACATGTGATGGGAAAAATGCATCCTGCCATTTCCCTCTTGTATGGAAGGAATTACCTCCAACAGACAAGAAAAACTTCAAAGCTCTTTGTCTTCAGCTTCAGTTCTGAAACAAGAGTGACTCTTCTCTCTCTTGCATTGCCACTGTCAGGAGTATGTGTGTGCTGTTCATCCCCTCCCTCCCCATTTCTGTCACACTTTCTGTCATCCTTAATGTGATTCTGTTATCACGCAAACAGCTTGGAGCTCAGTAACAGAGTTCTTCAGGGTTGAGATTTTACACCTGGAAGTTATGCATCCACTTCTCAATCTGCAGTACTTTCTTTACCACTGTGCCTGGTACCTGTTTCTCCTCCTTTCACACCTTTTAAGTTTTCAGCATCTGTTTTGCTGCTATGATGTTTGGAGGTAATACCTCTTATAACTTGCTTCTCAAGTTTAGAATCTTTTTCTAGTTACTAAAAAAACCAGTTTTTAAAAAGAAAAAAAATTAAATAACTCATTACTTATTTCTGTTAAATTTTATATATTTTGTGAACCTTAATGTGAATATATGTTTTTATTAAAATATTTATATTATTTGAAACAATGCAATTTGAAATTTGCACAGCTAGAATTTTTTTACATATATTTACTCTTGTGTTGAAAGTTACAAACTTAAATGTATAATTAAAAAGCATTCTCTGGTATAAAGAAATAAATTATTGAAGGATTGAATTTGTTATTTTTCTATTGATGAGAGAGAGCACAGTTGAGGATGGGACACCCCCTTGAAGGAAGCATTCCTGTTCAGTACTACCATTCAGCATATTCCCATGTGCTCCCTGGTTTGGATGATGTAGCCAAGTGCTTTGAAGAGGTGATAACTTGCTGTAAGTCAGTGTTTTCTCAGGAAGAGCTCTTGGTCCTGTTGAGGGACCTGAGCATAAGGAGTTGGCTCCTGTGGGTGCAGAGTATTTTCAGTCCCCAGAAGAATGGGTGTGGGAGAGTATGGATGGTGCAGGAGCAGGCTGCAAGGAAACCTGAGCTGCCCTTGGCTTTCTTTGTTCATCCATCAGTTATGTCAGGGATTCCCAAGCAGTGGTGCTTGAGTGCCACCCTGGGAGGTGGTGATGGCAGCACACGATCCCAGCCTCTGCCCAGCCGTGTGTGCAGCCCCAAAAGCACAGACCAGCCCTACTACCTTCCCTCCACCAGGGACAGCAGGGAAGCTTTGGCACCGGGGTTGCTCAGTAGCTTGTGAAGAGCAAGTTGCCAACTGCTTGAAAAAGTATGTGAAAGCGGTGTGTTCTTCTCATCCCAAGCTCAGCCTAACCAAGCCCCACTGCCAGGGGCTTGCTGCACTGTAACCCCTGTATTGGCACTCAGGCGTTTCAGACCTCTGCCTAGACAGGCAATGCTCTACACTATCACGGCTTTCAGGTGTTGCTCATGACCTGAAAGGAAAAAATGAGTCAAGGCCGCAAACACCCCTGTGCAGTTGAGGACCCTTTCCTAAGAGGCTGACCTCTCAGGTCAGTTGCTGACTATCCTGGTTAACTGTTTAATCCATAGCCCAGCTCCCTCTGCACTCACCTCTTTCCAGAGCATACAACCTAGCAGACAGCCCAGTCCCCCCAGAGCAGAGCCTGCTGGACCTACCAACCCCATCTCTACAGCATATTCCTCTTCTACAAAATCTTGCCTCTCCATTGACCGGTACCCACCTTCTCCCTTCTTTTCAACTCATGCAACTCACTCACCCCCACAATTCATTGAACTTTGCACCAGACAGACATCCCGGTGGTGAAAGAGTGGACAAATATTGGGAGGGATGTCTGCAGCCAGGCAGCAGGACACGGAGGCAGCCCATGGCATCCAATCTCAGCAGCCACCAGCCCCTGCTCACTGAAAAGACAGAACCTCTGTCATGACATCCTCAGTGTCAGGAGGCTGATTTACTCCAGCTGCTGTTAACTGCAACTTCTGCAGAGAAGAAGGATTTCAGATCAAATGTCCCAGATCCCACTGATTTTTCTCTGCTGTTTTCTGGGCCCATTACTCATAACCCTTGTGTCCCATGAGGCTGGTCTCATTCTGAAGCTCCCATGTAAATGAGTGCCTAGCCTGTCTCTTGTGATTTACTTGTGTGGGAACATTAAAGCTAGTGGGGCCTTTCTTTTTTTTAAATGCTGTGGTATTTCCCTAATGTCCTTAGGGGATTTTGACCCTCTTGATGCTTTCTGCTCTTTGCCTAGACAACTCTTCAAGTTCATATATTTTTCCCGTTCTGTTCTGCAAAAGAAAACTTTTATTTGGAGTCTCCCTTTCTGTGACCACTTCACATAGAAAAGAAGGCTCTTTTCTAAGACACATATCTTTGATAGCCAGGGAATTTTTTCCTAGCAAAAAGGCAAAAGTAATATAGGATCATAGAATTGTTAAGATTGGAAAAAATCTCCAAGATCACTGAGTCCCACGGTTAACCTAACACTGCCACATTCACCATTAAACCACGTCCCCAGGTGCCACATCCACACCTTTTTTGAACACTTCCAGAGATGGTGAGTCAACTATTTCCCTGGGCAGCCTATTTCAATGCCTGAAAATCGTTTCAGTGAAGAAATTTTTCCTATTATCTAATCTAAAACTCCCGTGGTGCAATTTGAGATCATATCCTCTTGTCCTGTCATTTGTTACTTGGGAGAAGAGACTGACTCCCATCTGGATACGACCTCCTTTCACGTAGTTATAGATCATGATAAAGTCTCCCCTGAACGTCCTTTTCTTCAGGCTAAACAATCCCAGTATGAAACAACTGGCTTAATGACTACTTGTACTGCACTGGAATTCCTTAGAATATGGTGCAGGATGGGATTGCTGTGGAGGCTGTGCTTATATAGTCATTTTATTTAGGGAAGGGATATCTTTAGATGAATGTAATATGATCTTAATATTATTAATGTTTCTGGATTTCTCAGGGATAGCAGGTGTGGAAGAGAAGAATTACCTAGGGATAGAGGGAACCTGCAGCCTAGCAGTGCTGGTCCTTCGCTGCAGGCAGACCCAAAGGAGAGCCATCCTTCTCCAAGGTAGTTGTTCAGAAGTGGTTATTGAAGTAAGGATGTCTGATTTGATAAGACACGCAACTTGGTGTACAGATTCCAACTGACCTACTGGTGGCCTGGAGCAAGTAGGAATGCAATAAAAAGAAAAACTTTGACTGAATTAGTGTAAATGTAGGAGTAGCTTCATATCTACTTTTCATGTGCTTGATTGAATCACAAGTGACAGCCATTTTGCCAGCTCTCTTTCATCCTGCATGTCCCCGCACTTGCTACAGAGTTCCTAATTTATACCACCCCATTCCTCAAAAGTGTCTAAAGCCAGTTAAGCCACACTTACCTGGCAGCTATGGCCTTCACACTGACAGTGATAGGCATAGGAGAAAGGGTGGTTCAGTGCCTAGGATACACACACACAAGTAGGCCCCCATCCTGAGACCAAAGCTCTAGGGCTGTGCTAAGGTGTCTTTCCCACCTGGGACGGGGATATTTGACTCTAAGCTCCTCTTCTGAATTGCTACGGCACGCACTTTCAAGCAGCTATTGACAAGGAGGTAGTCAACCTACTAAACAAAAATTATAATCTAACCTTGTTTATCCCTATCTGTGTTTAGGGGGCAATGAGTAGGCAGGGATACCTGCAGTTCATGTGTCCGGGTTGATGCTTTGTTTGAGAGTCTTGCTGAGACTTTGGCAGCAGGAAGACCTCTGCACTGTGGGAACTGGGACAGACTCACCACAGAGATCCTCAGTACCTGGAGATTTTACTGAGAGAGGGGATGAAGGACTTTTGGTGCTGAAGGCAGTATTTGAGAGGATTCATGGAGATTTCACTAGTGTTTAGATGCTGGATATGTGTTTTGGGTATAAATCTCAAAAAACCCATGCTGATCATAATTTTGTGCGCGTGAGTTCATCATGGTGATACAATCATGGTTTGTTCAGGTGAGAGCCACAGGCAAGCAGTGGCTGCATAATTTTATCCTGCATATTTGAGTAGGAGACTATGGTGTAATAAGTACATCACTGAAACAGAAAACCCCAACACAGACCAGTTATCACTTCAGATTATATTAAACTGCCCCTTAAAATCTGGACTTAAAAGTCCATCAGAGTGCTCCATTTCTCAGGTGCCCACATTTGACACGCAGTGCAGCAAAAGTGTCACTGGTGGGAGCAGATTCAGTGAGCTAAACTAAACTTGTTCAGTCATTCCTGTGCTGACCCCTTCTCCCACATCAGTGATAAACACTCATAGCATCAACCCTTGCCTGCTTCAGAACAGTTGTTCTAGCTGCATAGTAAGAAAGACAAGTGTTTTAATTGAGCTGCTACTTCGTTAACTTTCCCCTCCTTGCCTCTCCATGGTTATTTTGGAGAAGAGTGCCTCTAGCTCTCAGGTGGGTTATTCATCTGGCTGTTCAATGCAGTAGGACACATTTAGATGTACCTCACAGCCCCGTCCAGCACCTATATGAATGTTATCACTTCTCAAGCTGTGGTCAAGCCAACTCAATGAGTCTGCCAGGTTCCAGCAGCTGTTTGCCACTGATGTCTGGTCAGAGCCGTGGCTGTCCACCCACTGCCCCCCAGCACCCTTGCCAAGGGCTCTTGCAGCCCTTTTCCACCAAATAACTGCTGTAGGAAACCTGGTCAGCCCCATGTGATTGCATTTCCATTTGTCAAGATAAATGGCAATTGAAAAAAGCCTGTATGTATATATACATATATCTATACTAAAAAAGAAACCCCAATGCACTGTCTGTCATACAGAAATCTAAAATAAGACCAGGTAATTTTGCTTGGGAGTTTTACGATGATTTCTTTTTGTACTAATCTTAATTTTCAAAAAACTCCCTGTGTCTAATATTGAAAGACAGCCTACGGCATGCTATCCAGACTGCCCCCTCCTCCAGCCTCACTAAAGTGAATGTTATGTACGCAAACTCTCCTCCCTCCCACCACCCTGATCTCTGACAGCAATGATTCTTTTTGTTATTGGTTTGGCTGTTTTTCTCCCCACAACTTTTTTTTGTTTCTAGGTTAAGCTCTAGTACACATATGTGGTGTTGGGCAGGAATTCAGATTTCCCCTGGTGATTTACTGGGGAGGGGTGATCTTAGGTTTAGTTCTCTGTTTGTGGCTTGATGTCAAGGGATTCATATGAGCTCATACAAATGCCCATCATGAGTTAGTCCAGTTCCCAGCCAGGACTGGTTTTTAAAGAGCCACTACTGGGTGTCATGTCACAAGAAGGGGTCAAAATCCCCTTCTCATTTACAATGTAAAGCAAAACCAGGGATCTGCTATGAGGAACACAGCTCTGTGCAGTGCTTTGTGCTTCGAAAACAATGCTTTTCTTATTGACCCCTGTCAGATATGCTGCTGAGCACCATGGGGCAGGATTTGGTCACAGCATGAAGCAGGGTTAGTGTGAGACGATCTGGTGAGAAATCCCACTTGCTAACATTATTTTTTGCAGGTCTCATTTCATTTCCTGTTGCCTGACACTGGTGACAGAAGAAGCAAGCTGCAGTGTTGCTGGAAAAACGTCTTGCTGCAAACTCCAGTAACATTTATATTCGTGTAAAGCTTTAATAATTCAATTTGCTTCTGCAACTTTGCTTCTGGTATTCTGTAGGATAACTAGGACAGGGATTTGGCTGGCTATCATATAAAAATAGTCTCTAATTTCCTTTTATATGTTCTGGAGTTAAAAGATGCTCTTCCACTTGCTCACACCTTCATGGGTGGGGAGAAGAATCAGAAAAAAAAGAAACAACTAATGGGTTGAGATAAAAACAGTTTAATAACTGAAACAAAGTAAAATATACTACTATTACTATTACTACCATCACCACGACCAAAATAGTAATAATAATAATAACAATAGTAATTTAAAGGGGAAAGAAAGGAGTAAAACTGTAGAAAAATAAGTGGTGTACATTGCAATTGCTCACCACTGACCAATGTTCAGCCAGTCCCTGAGCAGTGAGATATTCTCTAGGATAAATAGGATGGGAACTGGGTCAGATAACATATAAAAAATAGTCTTTTACTTCCTTTTATATGTTCTGGAGTGAAGAGACGCACTTTAAATTTCTGCTGTTGGTATCCTCATGCCACAAAGGCATACCTATCTGAGCAGACCTTGTTTAAATCATTGCGTTTAAATAGATGCATGTCTTGGTTGCTGGCTACAGTTTAATGGGAATTAGGTGTCTTAATCTTTGCTGTGGTCCTTAATGCACAGCTACTTAAAAGGCAAGAAAAGTAGTGATATTTCAGCATGATGGATTATAGCTTATTTATCCTGTAACTTATTACCTGCAATGAGGACAAAGCTCATTTTTACTGGTGGGAAGAGATCACATTATTTTTCATTTCTGTATTATTAAGGCACAGCCTAACAGAAAAGGATGATATTGCATTGCTTTTTCACAATCATGTGTATGTCTAGACCAGCCCACATTTGCCTAAATGAAAAAAAGTCATCATTTCCAGAGGCTTTTTTAAGAAAAGGGAAGTTTGGGCAGTTGCGATAGAACAATAAATGATAACCCCTGGCAGAGCTGTCTCTCTGAAGGCTGGTGCCAGGTCAGGTGCTTGGAGGCAGGAAAGCCTCCGGTGCTTGCCAGCACTCCTGTGCATTTGAGTCATATCAGAAGTGTGCACCATTAAAGTTCAAAATGCATTACTCACACCAAATATGTAGCTCAGGCCTCGTCAGGCCCAGCCAAACCTAAGTCTATATGAATGTCAAATTTAACATATTCATCACCAGAATTTCTTCCTCTCGCTTTTTCTTTTGTGCACTCAGCAGAGAGGACCTATTAAGGCAGAATTTCTTATATCCGGAGTTTCATTGTTTAATTAACTAACTTTCAGTTCAGGCACTCTGGTGTTGCATCAGACCTTTACCTTTGCTTATCTCCCCTGCACTGGGGCTGCACCAGCTTTCTACTCTGAGCTCTGTGATACACTAAGTCCTCCTCAGAGTGGTGAGATTTTTTTCTGAGCACTTGGTTTGCTCTTGTGCCTGAACACAGTAAGTTGACGTCCATCCACAGTGTTGAGTTACCTCATTGCCACATGTCTGTTCCCTGATCCAAGCTCACTCTCCCCTCCCAGAAGAGAAACCTGCCATCACCTGGGACCAGGAACAATATGATTTTTAATGTGCAGAGCTTTGTTGTATTTTCCATGTCTGCATGTGCTGTACGAATGATACAGCATTTCCAGCTTCAGCCAACTTCCCAAGGTATCTGTGATTTCATTTTGCAGCTTAATGAGGTTTGTGTTGCACTGTTTTCCCACCATCATGCTGGGTCTAGGTGCATCTTGGTTTGCTCTCACCGGTGAGCCAGCTCCCAGGGCAGTCACATTCCTCTCCTCCCCAAGGCTTTGGAGAAGGTGAGGGTCACAAATGCAGCTTGCTGAAAATTTCTAGCCCCTAAGGCTCCCTCTTTATGCTTGCCTTCTTTGTCTTGCGGACGGATTCATCTTCAGAAATGCAGAAGGCTGACCATGCTCTGCAAAGAGCTAACCTTTCAAATTTCACAGTATGTATTCTTTTGACTTTACAGCATTTTCTATTTGCAAATAACTTCAAATTACACTCTCAACAAAGCTCAGCAGCACACACAGCAGTTGTGAGTAGGCTGTATCTCTTTTCTTCTTGTCTACAACGAAGTCTCGGTCTGTAAAAATAACATCTGTATTATAGCTGCCGGAGCTGTGCTTGTGCCTAACCCTTATTCAATATGCTTTTTCTGTTATTTTTCAGGGTGTAACTAAATATTTTCAGTTCCATGGAAGGTCTAGCTAGATTGCATTTTTTGTGATTTATTTTTCCCCAGTCAGAAAGTCATAAACTATTTAAAAATACTTGCTAATGCATAAAAGGTTGACTAAATCTCTGTTTTAATACTGCAATGGTGAAAATATCATCAGCAGATGAAGTTAATCCAGAAAAGCATATAGTAAATGGAAAATAATCACAGGACATCAGGACACCAGGACACCACAGAGGTCATCAAAATGAGAAAATGATAACTTTATAGGCATGTGGAGCCAGTAAATGCTTAAACTGTCTTTGTTTTGAGGTGTGTGAAGCAGAGGCAAGTAGACACAGGAAAAAGTACAGATGAGTTCTTTATTCTGAAACCGAATTAGAACACCAAAGGTAACATCAAGGACTGTATGGAAATCCCCTGGATACTTTTTGTAATTTTTTCCAGTGAATCTCAGGATAGCAAGGTAACTGGATGACCACAGCTGGTGTAGGTTGTGTTTTGGTATTCCATTTTTGTGGTCTAGATGCATGAGGAGGAATTCATCTGCATTGTCCTACCCTTCCTTGACTAGAAGGAGTGTCCAGATGACTGGTCCAGAGGTAGACGTTTACACTGTAAAGGTGACACACTGTGAGATAAGATGTCTCTCACAACCCATTTCTTAGGTGATGTTTCCTCTTGGAGAAGGTTAGAAAGTCAGGGCAATATGGAGATTGCCTGTTTCTGCATAGCTTCCTGACTAAGCATTTTAATGTTGGGCAAAACCACAGAGTCACTCAAAACTCACGTCAACTATGCTTCCTGAAATCAATGGGTGTTCGGCATCTAAATACTTTGCATATCTGGCTAGTGAACCTCTCACTTCTTCCATTTATATATTTGTTCTGCATAAAATCAGAAAAATAGCACTCAGCTCTCCTCAGTAGTTATGAGATTAAATTAATTGATGATTACAATATGGACTGAGGTGAAAGGTCTCATATGTAAATAACAGTAGTTATTTCTATCTGCACTGAGGATGTATTCACTGCATACTAACAATCTTTACAATACTAACTTTGGTATCAACTGTGTCTCTCTTTTTGAGTCTATTTCATTTTTATGAAGTCACTTGGTCTTGTTTTCTTTCAGGTACTCCAGAGGATATAGAGGAATCAAAATGAAACTTGCCCAAAGGGAGCATGTGAAGCCAGATGCGTGTCTCTGCACTGAATAACAGCTAAATACTAATGAATTACCATTCATTACCATTGCTTCATTACCAGTTCCTTGGTTATTTTAACAGTGTTCTAGAAAATTATTTGAATTGTCAAAAAATTCCCAGTTCAGGCCCAACATGTTCCCAGCATAGAAAATCAGAGCAAATGGAGATATGCCAGGGCAGGGCTGTTTGGAATAAGTGCTAATGGCAAGATGCTTGGCATTGTTGCCAAAACCACTATATCCTGCACGCGCATTAATAATGAATTCAAGAAAATAGGGGTTTCCTTTGTAGTCAATGGAATTGCATCAAAGATCTACCTGGCTCCAGTTTCTTAGAAAAAAAAACTGAAGCCAGGTAGATTTTTTTCTGACAAAGCAAAAATCTGAAATTTTTTAAAACAACACAGAAAAATACTGAGTCACAATTTTCTGTACACCTCTTGCAGCAGGCTGAAGATCGGTGTGTTTGGCTTCTTTGAATCACAATACAGTTGAGATGTACCAAGGAATTTGTATCCAGCTTACACGATGATTAATGTTATAAATTGGGGCAAACAGATGAGCCACTTGTTTACGCTGAGGTTTTCAAGGCTATCAAGGGAGATGAGAGTAAACCACTGTGGCATGAACAAGGAAGTGAAGTGAGAAGTTCATCTAGCTGGCTTTTATCTATTTCTGTATTGACTTACTAACATAATCAAGGGATAAACACCCTCTTTGTAGTGGAAAAATATTCATAATAAAGATGAAATTGTGACCTCAGTGAGACCTGAGAAGAACCAGTAAAAAGTTTTAGAGTTACTAAATTCTAAGCACGGAAAAAAAAAATCTCAGCAATGAGAAATACAGGGGCAAGAAATACTTTTTCTACTAGCTTGCCACAACATCTCTGAACTGCATCATTCCTTTTTACCCCTGTAAACTGTGAACTCATATTGAGCTATTTGCTCACTATGCCCCCTATTCTTTGGTTCTCTCAGGATGTAATACCCCACTTTGTATTTTCCTGTATTAAAGTGCACTTGTTTCTGTGGGTCTAGTTTGCTAAACCATCTATTTTACACTGTTCAACTCCTCTGCCTCCTTAATTTTCCCAGTTCCTTGTTTTCTTTGGTTTTTACAAAAAAATATTAAGTAGTGAGTTAATATTTTCTTCCGGGCTACAGATGAAAATGTAGAATGAGATCAAATCTGGCACTGATCTCTGCAGAAAATAACTAGAGAAGTCATGTGCTAAGGATTTCTTATTGCCAACATATTAGTAATTATGCCAGAGCATCAGTTCTCAGTTTAATGGGCATGGGAGGTTTTTTGCCAGCAAGAGTTGATAGATTTTTCTGCCCAAACGTTCTACAGTACCAAAACAAATACCTCACAAAAGTCTATGTATTTGCTTTTATCAACCAGGCTAGTAACTGACATCAGCAAAGCATTGAATCAGGTTTATTAAAGAAAATTTGTTTTATAATAATTAACATAGAATTACACTGGCTGCTTTCCTTCTTCTTCAAGCAACTGCTGTAGGATTTGTGGGCCTAAGTTGCATTCAAGAAGAAGTGATGTTATTTATTTGTGCCACCTAAGAACAATAATTTCCATGACATTGTTATATTATTAAGGGAAATGTTAGACACAGAACCAAGATGTTTGCTGGACATTTTCTCCCTCTATGCTTAGAATTTTATTATCTCCAGAGGAGATAGTTACTATCACTGAGATTAACTGGATGATAAAAAATTCTTTATTGTCTTTAGATTTGCCAGCTTCTGATTTTCCCTTAATGTGGGTGCAATTTAGACTTGGGAAGATATACAAAATGTTCCTAAGGTCATCCTTGTACCAATGTTCATGTTCTATTTTGAGAAAGTGGAATTCCTTCAAAAAAGTCTAATCATTTTACACAGTCCATCTGAACTGCAACAAATTTTGACTTCAGACAATAATTGACCTAGGGAGAAGACCTACAGTATAAAGGCACGGTGTCATTACCCTTTAGTAGCCCAGGTGCGTCTATCTAATCCACAAGAAAAATAAGTAAAGTCAAACCCTGCAAAAGTTTCTAACTAGGTAACATCTTCTACCTACTCTCTGCGGACAAGGTGTAACCCACCCTATCTCCTGGCATCTGATGATAGACTTCAGGGAGTTTCAATCCATACGTGGGAGAGATGTGCTCATGCTGTAAACAAGTCAGATGTCAAAAGAACAGACGGATGACACACAGGGTGCTGGGGTAGGGTTCAGCCGTCAAGTTCTGGCATTATGTGGCAAGGCAAGAAGTTCCCTACTCCTACACGTCTGCACCATCCACGCAGCTCCGCTGCTGTGCTCTGGCTACTGAGCTGCTCCAGCACAGCCGAGGAAAGGACCTTCCGGCCCCTCAGTCTGGAAAATGTGATGCTCTTTATTTTTAATTCTACACAATTGCTGTGTTGTACAAGGCCTAATCAAACTGCAAACACAGTAAGTAAGAGAAAACAGTGTGATGTTGGTTTCCTCCATCAGGTCATTGAAAATTTCAAGAGGACAGCATTAATTTTTAAAAAAGAGTAATTAATATAGTGTATTAAGATTTACGTAGGAACACAAGTAAAAGATCTTAGAAGTATATTTGCCATCAAAAGAAAAAATGCCATGTAAGTGAAAATTAAATAGCTCTTGGATTAGCTTATATTCAGGAGGGAAAAAAGCTTACAAAGAAATGAGATATTTTTATTTTTCTAATTAAAAGAAATGAAAAATGACAAATTTACAGTAGACCAACTAACATCAGCATCTATGCTATGGGGTGTTCCACAGTGACTAGAAGTCAGCATGACCACACCTACACTTGTCTACACTTGCTGAATCCAGAGGCAGTTTGCTGGGTCCCCCTTGCCCAGCACCAAGTCTCCTTGCAAGCCAGCTCAGCCCTGATTTGGGCTGTGTTCTAATGAGTCCCACCAGCTGTCCTTCCTTGGTGGGATCCCAGGCATGGTGTTGCCACAGAGCAGGTGAGACATGCGGCAGCTCACCTGGACAGAGCATAAGAAAGCCCATCCCCAGAGCAGAAATAAAAACTCCTTGTTCTACAGGGGATATTTCTTTCTCTGGGAATCCTGGCCCCACTCAGTGGTGGGCTGGTGTTTGAGCTGGCTTTGGAGATAATCCAAGGGAAGTCTGTTAAGACCTTAAATTCAAGAGAAACATCCTTTTGGATATCCCTGTGCCTCTTAGCCCAAAGGACTTCAGGTTGCAACCTGAAGGACTGAGGACACCTCAGGACCATTTTTCTTCAGCAGATTCAGGTGTGATATATCTGAAGAGGAATTTTTCTCTTTGGAGGCTCCGTCTGGGAAGAGTCTGAATGGTGCTTTTACAAGGTGGTTTGCAAAGAGGGGGATTCCCATTTGTGACCACAGGAGATTACCATACTGCCTGTATAAAAAGAATTAGTTACCAAGGAGAACAGCACCTGCTGACTCTCAGGGGCAGGCTGCTGGGAGGAATCCGGGTGAACCAGCCAGGGGTTCACACCAGTGTCCAGGTGCTTGGGAGAGCGCACCACACATCTGTGCAGCTGGCACCTGGCCACCTCATCTTTGGCAGGTTTTCCATGTCTTTCCTCATCTCCATGCGTTTTGTATGCCAGCAAACACCAGCACTGCCACTTTACCTTGAATTCCCCATGTTTGTAAGCTGAGGCATTTCCTGGCAGCGTACTCAGGCAGGTCAGGGCACCCATGCCTGTCCAGCAATACCCTGGGTGATCCCTGAGTGCAGAAGCCATAGCACTCCCCTAGAGCTCTCCAGCATGATCAGAGCAGTGTGGAAAGCTGGGAAAGTCACCTCATTGTATCCTATTTTCATCCCAAGCTCAATGCAGCCTGCATCAGTTCTCCCCATACCACACAGGATACAGCCCAGGGTCTTTAGGGTACATGGCACAACCTCTTGAAATCTCTTTGTCTGCTGTTTCCATAAACACGGCCTTGGCAGAGTTGGGGAGGCAGGGGCAGAGGAGGTGATGTTCAGGTTTTGTCACATTTTCTATGAATTTTAAAAGCTAAGTCTAGGAAAGTCCCCAAACAAGTGTGTTTCCAGCATGGGAGGAAGGAACACCTCAGCTGTGTTTCTCCTGCTCAACCCAGCCATTCACCCCTATTCAAACTGTGCAGTGAAGCGTGAGCTAGATGTGAGTTTCTACTCACTGACCCATGCACCCACATGGATCAAGGATACAATCTTCTTTGCCATTCAATTCTGGCTCGTCCATTTCATCTCTTTCCAGAAAGATTCTCTAGAGAGCTGGAGGTGTGAGCGTGGATGGGCGCATTTACACTGCACCACTCGCCTGGGGCAGATCAATGTGCAGAACTGTTCTTAGCCTTGCTCACAGCAGATGAACCAGGGCGTCTGTGCCCTAAATAATTCCAGGCTTTGAAATTTCAAGGGAATTGTTATTACAAATTTAAGAGGCAATATTTTGGGTTACTAATTTTTCCTGAAAATTTCTGTATAAGGTGAAGAAAAAGAAAGTTTTGTTGTTTTGTTTTTTGGGGTTTTTTAAAGACTGCAGCTTATCATTGTAAAGTTATCTCTGTCAAAACAAAATAAGCTTTTTACAATATCATTGTACCTAGTGTCAAAACCTGAAGTCCTTATCTGGCACAATGCAGTATTACCGAATGGCTGGATAAGAGGACAGGGTATATTTGCATAGTAGCTTGCTTTCCTTCATAACTAATATAAGTTATTTAACAAAAAAAACCAGAAAAATGAGGTCTTGCTTACAACATAATTTACCTTGTCACCAGAACTAAGTTTATCATGTAAAGGTAATAACCGCAAATGCAAAGCCATCTTCTCACTGAATAACAGTGCGGAACACAAAAAGGTAAGTCACACCACACCCAGAAACTTGCAGGTGATTTTTTTCCAACCTTCAAATACTCACTTTAGTCCTCCCACTTTTAGCTTAATCAAAGACCATGTGAAAACCTTAATAAAAAAATTCACCCTTAAATACTCACGCAGACAGGACGAGTCTGCCTCCCTGCCCACCAGCACTGCAGTGCACGGGCTCATCTCAGCAGAGGGTGTCCCCCTGTCCCACCTCCTCTGCCCCTCCAGGCATGAAGCAGTGGGCCGGATGCTGTAGCACCACCACATCACAGCTCCCCTACGACTTCTGCTTGGATCCTCTCCAGAGGAATATTAGTACAAAAGCATACTTTATTTCATTTTATCAATACCCACTTGAGTGTAATGAGGGATTACTTCAACAGATGTTCCCTACTTTTCCCCTCGGTATTAATTACGCATACTCCTCCCCACCCCTTCTCAGTAAGACACAAATCTGCACAGATTTCACGTGGTTTGTCATCACAAGACATGGTTTGATAGAATGTGAAGCTATTTTGCTAGACTAAGTGGTTTATTCTGGTTTCTGTAACTTAATTTTTTTTTTAGTTCAAATGTAGGATTTCCACAGATGGGCGTTTAAAAAAAAATTCTGCAAACATTTAGATGGTATCTCTCCTTCTTAAAACGTCTCTACTGTAAAATCTAAGTTGGAAGTATGTAATGGTTCATGCAATCTCTTCCTTTCCCATATGAAAGTAATTCAAGTTCCTCAGATACTTTATCTAGGTGCTTTTCATACGTCTAAGTACCTTAGGTGGAAACATTCATACATAAGTCTCAGCTATTGTTTACTTCAGTCCATGATGAGTTGTTTTAGATACACTCTTATCTCCAACCGCATCTCTCCAAGCTACATGAAAATATTGTCACATTTTTTCAAAATGTCACAGGTACTTTCATACATTTCAAAAGTGATTGTGGCCAGATGTCAGATGGGAAGCAGGCCTTTGACTGGAGCAGCACATCCTGCATACTCATCTGATGTCCTCAAATGATGCCTTCAGTTCCCACTGCTCCACTGTCTTCCAGGGGCTGGCGGATCTCCACAGCTTTGCTGCGTGATGGTCTCCCGCCTGCTCCAGCACCCCCAAGTCTCCGTGTCGGTGCTTTCCAATGGCAGAGGCAGGGTGCGCTCCGAACGCTGAGCCAGCCCGCACTCATGGCAGTGCCCGCGGTCCACGCAGCTGCTGTCGTGCAGTGAGAGTTGTCACACTGACAGCTAAAAAAAGTTTCCTTGTGGGCAGATTCTCCTTACCAGTTCCTCTTTCAGCCAATTTTTGTGCCTCCCCCTTGCTTGTCACAGGCTCCTCCAGCCTGCTTGGCCAGCAGCTGGCCTGCCTGCCTGCTGCATTTCATTTTTCCCTCTGCAAACAATGCACGTTGCTCCGGGACCAGCCACCGGCCGGCTCTGCCCCCAGTACCCGGCTTTCCACCGCACAATTCTTGCCGGCCCACACCTCGCCCCACAGACGCTCTGGGAACCCACAGCACTTCGCAGTGGCTGCCTGCCTCCGCTACCGCTCAGTGCTTCTCCCCCTCTTTAAAAAGGTGTGGCATCAAGAGGGAAGAAGCGTTTGCTTTTGCTCTAAGAGGTTATTTAAGGCTGTCTGTTGCATAATTAAGAAATGTTTCCATCAAGTGATTAGCAGCCAACTCAGCAGTAGCTTTTATTCACCCAGCACTTGGGAACACACCCAGGCTTTGGCTTTGTGCAGAGCCATTTGCACTTTTCCCCTGCAGTTCTTTTCGGTGCAAGGCGCTGAAGATGTACTCATCTTCTGGGAAGAGGCATGGGAAGGCCCCAGGAACTGCTGGTCCCGGGTGAGCCGCATCCATTTCTTCGGCCCACATGGGACAGATGGAAGGGGCTCCACCTCAGCTGGGTAAGGCAGGGCTGGCGCTCACACTGTCCGATTGCACTGTCTGTGTTCCAGAGAACGTCATGTGAGTGTACAACTGCACCTTGCCTCTTGCTAGCCAGAACCACCAGCACTGCAGCCTCTCTGGAACAAGATGAGCTTTTATTGCTAATCATAACAAAAACATGGGACAATGCTACCTAATAGGCAATGCAAAAAGTAATTCTCTAGACTTCCCTGAGAAACAATCTCGTGGTCTGTAATCCTCTGCAGACATTTTCTATACCTACCTTTCCTGAGGCATCCCCTCCCAGAGGGATGCAGGTGCCCTGTCTCCCTCTCACCCACACTGTGCAGCGTGTGTTTGCACAGGCCCTGTGGAGCCAGCAGCCCACATGTGTCCTTCGAGAGCTGCTGTGCTCTGCTTACGTGGTCAGGCTAAATATAGCACAAAACCTTGGGAGAATTATTCCCTGAAGAACTGCTTCCTGCCATTTAACTATGCTTCTTCCTTTTTTTTGACTTGAGAAGTAACATAACTACTATTTGTAAGTGTTTCCTCCCTCTTCTATAATTTTCTCCATGTCTTTCCAGTCTGTTGAAGGCAGAGGAAAATACCACAGGCTTCAGTGGCAGTCATGCGTTACAGAGTTTAATAAAGTATTCACATACCACAGCAATGAGCAAGATACAGCAATGTGGGCTACAGCTTGATCTTCAGAGCTTCATGAGAAATTTGACCCATGTTTCTTTCTAAAAACAAAAGAAAGAGGGATGATGCACTTTATATGAATCAGGTAAACAATCCATACTTGCCTGAGCACTTCATTTATGGACTGCATTTTGACAGCTTTCCCAGTGAGCAGAGTCGCTTGAGAGTTCTCAGCTTCAAACGCATCACTCTGAGGGCTGGGTTACCAGCACAGCAGAGGAAGGCACGTTTACCCAAGCATCCTCATTCATTGATTAAAACAGCAAAAGGAGAAGATCAGAGAGGAATCTCTTTTCTTCTTGAACTTCATGCAAGTTTCAATGTTGAGGCTGAAAGTGACCCAAAGAGCCATTAATACTGTTACCAACCCAAGGGGCATCACCACTCAGGCAGGATGTTATTTGTCAACACACTTCAGTTCTTCCATGAAGAAGGCCCTAGAAAATCCCACAGCTACACGCTGCCTCTCTACCTGTAGTTTTACAACTTGACATCCTTTTCCTGAGGAAGGTGTCACCTTCACCCACGGACAGAAAACCATACAGAACCGACATGGCTTTACTTGTGGCTTGAAGTCTTCCAGTGCCATCCTTAAAATCTAATTGCAAGAAGTAAACCAGTACCCGGGTTAACACCACAAGCTTTCCAACAAAGCTTCCTCTTCACTTCAAACCTTGATTGTTGGTGGAAAAATCTGATACCAAAGATAGCAAATGCTTAGAACTACAAATACAGAGCAGTCAGGGGTATTGTGTGTGGTTGAATAAGGGGAAGTACTTGACTCGTGGTGCCCTTAGTTCCAGAGGCGCAGTCCTGAGCCCTTTGAATCAGTATCTGGCAGCTCACTTTTTCGTCAGTGTTCATCCTTGAGGTTATGTGTCATATTTTTAACAAAAAAATAATAACTTCATACAAAGTTTTGCTGATGGGAATTGATGACAGCTGCTAAAGGAATGCAGAACAAACAGAGGAGCACGGTACAGCTGCTACAGCACATTTAACATGCAGTACTTCCAGCCACAGAGAGAAAGAAGGAAAAAGTGAACAAAGTATTCATTTCATGGAGACAGAAAATAAGCATTGGAGTTCAGTTTCCAATAAGCCTAGCATTTAGATGAATCCTTTCTAGATGTCTGTCTGTGAATAGGATAATTTTGTGAGCTTGGGAGAACGTGTGGCAGTTCTTGAGTCTCCCACAATTTTCCTATGTAACCTAGAAAAATTATTTAACCTGTCAGTGCTTCAGTTGTTGGGGTTTTTTAAACAGCATTCCTGCTCTACATAATGTTTTCAAACACTAGATCAGGTGTTTGAGGTACAAATGTATATTGTCTATGCACTCCCTATCCTATCTCCTAGTGCTGGTGCAGCAGACAGAAGTCACGATCTTCTCTTGGAGGTACAATGTTTCTGTAAGAGAAGGTGATGGCCAGAGCTAGGCTCGTAGCTGACAAGCTCTAATGAGACGGTCGTACTCACAAGTCACTTTCTATTTGGCATCACAATGGGCAGTTTCATCAAGGACTGACTAAACAGAGGTGCAAGATTAGCTCGACAGCCTGGTAAGAAATCCATCATTTCCCCATTTTAGAAGACTGCAACCATGTGTTTTCTCCAAATTTGCATGAGTTCTGGTCCTGTTATTAGAAACAACAGACAGAACTAGGGAGACTTACTGGCAATTGACAGAAATGGACAAAAAGTTAATAAATAAATCACCACTCAGCATAAGAAAAGGCTCCAGAGTATGCTTGTGTAACATTTGATTTGCATACTTTGAAATTTATACTGATTTCTATTGGCATGATATTAATAAAAGAGTGTTGGAAAGGGTTTTGCACAATTTTAATTAAGTTTTGTAAGTAAATGTCTAGTTACCAGTTTCACATGATATACACTGGAGAAAGAGCCTTCCTTTTACTGGAAGACTAAGATGAAGGTAAAACTTTGATTAAACTACAGCCTCAGATAAATCTCATCACAGACACTTTCAGCTGACCCTAATAGTTTTATTTTGAATATTGTAGCTAATAATCTAAATTCATATCTCACTGCTGGAGTAGAGAAAAGACGTAGAAAAAACACTATCATCTTTGTCTGGGAATTTGTGACAAGATTTTGAAGACAACTGTCATGTTCACCAAGATACACCAGTCCCTCTGTGTGGGTCAGTTATTTCAGTAGCTGTCGCCCGGCCTGCCTGCCATTCTCCACCACTGTTTCTTCTTAGCCCCAGCAGTGCACATCAGAGTCCCCACGAGCGACAGTACCCAGGAACTCAGCCTTGCTGGGCAGATGAGGTTTTTGGTGCCACAGTATTCTTCCAGAAAACCCCAGTGATTAACCCAGGGCTTTACTGAGTGCTTACATTTCACTGTTTTATGTCAAGAAATAGGAAGCTATTTAAAAGATTTTAGCAGACACAGATAAAAAAAGCAAAAATTTCCTACCACTGGGCACTCATCATAATGCTTGGCAACTGGGATGCAGCATTGCTACAGCTCAGGCAGAACTGTGGTTTCTCTCTTAAGATGAATCCACAGTTTTCACATTTTAAATGCACAAGAAACCGTTAAAGACTTTCTATTAAAAAAAAATAAATTATTATTCTTTTTCTAATCTGTGGAGAAACAAAAAAGCTGTTTTACAAGGAAAAAACATTCCTCAAAAGAAGTAATTTAGTTGCCTGACCAAGAACGAGATAGATCAAGGAACCATAGGTGGAAAAAACTTGCCATGCTGAAGTCAGAGACGGATTTTCCTCTTGTCTGTTTGTGAGGCCAGGTTTCCACATTGTGCTTGTGAAATGAAGCCAGTGTATCATAAGGGTTCTGAAAAGCAGGTAGTCAGGAAGAAAATTAGAGGAGTTAATCACATCCAAAGTGGTTGAAAAAACCTGACACAACACTTCTAAATTACAAAGAAGCAATGCTATCAAAGCAATAGTTGCAATATCTTGTCAGTTCTGCCAAAATACTATTTCACAGGAAATGAGAAACTCCTGACATACTCAGATGATCTGCTTACACTTCTCATTTAAAAAAATAGCATTGAAACTACAGCTTTTTGTTAGAGTGAAATTTCTGTGTGAGTCCAAGTTAGTGTAATTGCAGGCCTAGATTTGCTGAATTTTTATCACTTATCTAGCATTCTTTGGTGACAAGTTCAATATTCAGGTTTCAAAAATTTCAAAATCTTTTGTGAAAGAAATTCTTTGGCCCCTTTTAGTGACTTTTAATTTGCTTTCTTAAATATTTTTAACAAGAATTTGATTTCTAAATCATAATAGAAACAAGTCAAAGTTTAATACATAATGTTCCTTACTTTATGAATGTTGTATTTCCCTTATGGAATGGATCAACATTTTCAAATAGGGCAGACTAAAGCTAAGTATATCTATGCATACATCACCTCTGACAATGCAAAATTAGCTTTTATTTCCTTCAAGGAAGATGACTGCACTTACCCAAAAGAACAGACGTTACAAAGCATAGAAATCCACATTGGCTAAGACATTGGCATCTCTGCTTTCACACACACACAAACAGAGTAGGTGTGAGGAGCCAGAAAAGCACTAAAAGAGAGGAACACATTTCCTGTTAGTTCCTGACAAACGACCCGTGCCGCTAGTGTGCCTGGAGTGTGTTACAGCTGAACAGGGCAGTTGTAATTTATGACCTGGCCTGGGAGACGTGGTCCCTACCTGATGGTCATCTCCTCTGCACTGGGGTCACCTCCTGTGCCCCTTGGTATGCTTGGGGTACAAATTGTTTTGGTACCTTTGACAAGACCCCTCTATCACACTAACTAACCCCATAACGTCCTCATCAGATTTATCCTGTGGATCTTGAAGACCCCCTCAGACCCCCTCCTGTGGATCTTGAAGACCCCCCCTCACAGCTGTTTTTTCTATCCTGGTTGTGTACAAAACTGAGGAACAAGGAGCAAAGAAATAGCCAGATCTACAAAGCTTCTGTACAAGCAGACCTTCACAAGGCTGGCCTGACATTTCATCACTAGGGCTGTGAATCTATGATTAGAGATAGCAAAAGATGCAAGTCAGCCACCCCTTGATACCTAACACATTGGTAGAGCTGACAATGGTCAACATGGGGTTACTGAGATAAAATACAACAATCTTTTTAGTTTACTCATGCCCACAGAAGTGCAACAGACAAACATGGGCAACTAGCCCTCTCTGACCTATGTTTCAGGATACTAGTCTAGTTTTGCTTTGTAAAGCCATGATTAAAAAGTATTCTTGGTCACTGTGTGCTAAAGCATACACACAGGGGATCCCATGAAAGACCAAAAAAAGGCACCTCAGCTTTCAGCTGCTCAGTGGGGCCTCTCTAACAGATGCCATGTCCAACAGCTCCATTGCTTGGTTGGCAATGATGGATGAGCACCCCACCAACTCAGGACTATCATCAGCAAGTATGGTCAACCAGCAGCTGCAGAGAACCTTCCTGTTGGCCTGCACCAGGCTTCCTATAAGCTCCACAGCTAATTCCCGATATCATGATGCTTGGAGCTCTGTCTCTGTGTGCCATGGCTTTGCCAGGCTTTCACAAGAGCCTGGGGCTGGCAGACTACCACTTCTGCACACTCTCTCAGAGTCCCTGAACACAGTCCAATGTGCCCAAGCTGCTCCTGTGGCAGTAGAAATGCTGGGAGCCCTTCCCAGTGTACACAAGGGCAGGTCCTTCATAGGTGATCATTGTAGGAAGGCTCAAGACCAACTAGACACTCTAGGCATTTCTTTTCCATGATTTCTAGAGGTAGGAAAGACTGAGGAAGAGGCAAATACAAGGGAGAAGCCACAGAGGGAACACCAAAGTCAGAGAAAGGAGGAAGACGTGATCCGTATGGGAGCCCATACAGCTGGCCAGCAGCCCATGGAGGACCCACACTAGAGCAGATGAATATTCCTGAAGGACTGCAGCTCATGGGCAAATCACTGGAGCAGAGGAAGTGTGAGGAGGAAGGATTAGCAGAGAGAAACCACTATATACTGACCATATCTACCCCTGTCACCCTGCACCACTTGGAGTGGGGAGAAAAGTCTGGATTGAGGGAGTTAAACTGAACGTGGAGAAGTGGGGAGGAAGGTGTTGCCTTAATGTTCTTCTTTTTGCCTTCACTACCTGAATGTATTTTAATTTGTAATAAATTACATTGATTTACCCTCAAGGAGTCTGTTTTGCCCATAACAGCAATTGGTAAGCAATGTCCCTGTCTTTGTCCTGGCCCATGATCTTTCTCATCCTATTTTCTCCCAGTGTTCTACAGGAGAAGGAAGGGAGGGAGGAGGGAGTGAGCAGCTGGTTGGGCATTTGACTGTTAGCCAAGATTAACCCACCACAGCTTTCTTTTTGCATCCGAGGACTTCTTCTTTGTGGGAAGGGGCAGAGATGTCCTACTGTTTTGCCTTACCCTTCCTCTGCCACTCAGAAGTACGGCTGGCACAGCCATTGACCGATCAGTGCTCCATATCCGGGATTTCTAGCAGCATCTCCCAACTGAGTCAGGGGTGTCTCCCCATAGCCCTGGCAGGAAATGTCATCCTTGGCCTCTGTTAGAATTAGGCTGGGTCTAGCACTAGGGGCAGCTCAGGACTGACATGCTCAGGCTCCATGCTGCCTAAGCTGTCCTGCTCAAGCTGGGTTTGTGAAGAGTGTGGCACAAAATCCTGCGTGGCACTGCACCCTACAGCACTCCTTACCTGGGATGATAGCCCAACTACCTATACACAGAATAACCAACATTGCTTACATAGCCAGTAGCTTTGTCAGGGTGGGTTGTCCTGCCTCTTCGGCCTGTCCACATCAATCCGGCCACGAAAAAACTAACTGAATTCATAAAAATGATACTGCATATCTAATATGGATTACAGCAAAATAAGAAGGTACGTGTGCCTTTTGTTACTGAATGCAGCCATCTAGTGGTTAATTCTTGTTTAGTTTTCAAAAGAGATCAGTACTAACGCGGGATCAAGAGAAGGACAGTGCACAAGCCAGAAACTTTCCTTCCTCCTTGGACATCACATAGGGTTACTCTGGAAGCTTGGCCCTCTTGGCCACTTGGCCATCTCAACTTGTGGCTATTGGAAGACTTTCTAAAAAGAAGCCATAGTAAGGTCTGTGTACTGAATGCCCATCAATACCAGATGGATAGTGCCTGACAGAAATGGCAATGGTTAATTCAGTGTTTATGTGATTACATATCTATAAAAATCCCATACTCAAACACTTAACATCCTGGTGTACTTTGGATCCTTTTCCTTTACACATAACAGGTTCATTTCCTAAATAAAACACTAAGCTACTAAGTTTATTAAAAAATCCTAGGCTACTTTAGCATTTCCACTTTGTTTCAGAGAAATGCTGAATCAAGAGTTTTAGAAATGCATAAAAACTGAAACAAAAAAGAATACAAGTATGTAGTAGCTTTATTTCATATAAACTGCTTCACACGTCCTAAACAGGACGTGTGGGAACACTTACAATTTAGCTAATAGTCAAATAATGAAATAATAAAAAGGAATTGCAGAATAAACTGCAGAAATGCCTGACAATAATCTGCACCATGCAGAGGATGGCAGCATGAGGAATGGGTGTATTTCAGCAAGAGAAAAGGAAAAGCAGTTTTGGTCACTTATGTGCAGCCAGAGGTCCTGCAGTGCTCCCCTGCCTATATTCTGGATGAGCTATTTAGCACCTCAGAATAGTGTGTGAAAGGAGGCAGGACTCCCCACTCCATCTCTTAATGGTGTTTGCTTTAACCAGACATGCATTGCAGTCTAGCTCTTCAAGTGTCAAAAATAAAACTAAACAGTATAATCTTTAGTGGCTATGTTTGTATTCTCATAGCAATGCAGCTTGCTGTACCTTGTGTGGCAATCTGTCCACGGAAACAAATCAGCATTTTAGTATGAAATGCATACAAGTGAGCCAAATCCTTTTTTAGCAGATTATAGACACATAATGAAGACAAGCCCTTTCAGGCACATGTTATTAACATAGGAGAACATATGGATTTATACAGGTTTATGAGAAAAATGTAGAAATCTAGGGTCAGAGAAAGCATTTCAGTTCCCTGGTTTAACCTCCTGTATTACATCAGCCATTTGTTTCACTGCTAGCCTTTTATTTGATTGCAACTGAGTGTGAATATTATTCCTGCAATGGGTTGGTCCTCCTGAGCTCCCCCTTCAAGCTCTCACACAGGTCAGGCATGTTTCTGCCACCCGTAACCTCACAGCCCAGGGATTCGGGTGCCTGCAAGCCAAGGGCCAGGTTTGCAAGGCAAGCTTGCATGGCCTTGGTGCACCTTCAGTGAGGACACCGTGATGAGCTGTGAGGGATGCTTAAGCTAAAGTCACACCACATAAGAGAAGTAAAAATAAAGACAGGAGAAAAGATGTTCAGGCAAAAATAACTCCTAACAGGAGGATTCAAGTGACAAGTGGCAATGTGAAGCAGTATAAACCCCTAAGAAATAAAGCAGAGAGTCAAAATGGCTCAGCAAGACCAAAAATCAGCCTGTTTCGAGGGCCAACGGAGGCTGCTATGTTCCCTTGTCACTGAGGGCTGGCAGACTAGCAGGGACACGTCACACGTCAGCATGCCAAAATACAGTCCAGCTGTACACTGGCCCCAGCAATCTTTTGTGCAGTTCAGTCACTTGATTTTCACTGTGTACTCACAAAGTTGTGCATAGCCTGCTTATGCAACCTTTAGGCACAATAGATGCCTGAGAAAAAAGCAAGCCAGTGAAGAAACAGTTCCAAATTGTACAGAGCTGAGAACAACTTACGATCCTGCTAAGAACATAATACTGATAGAGCGTGACCTTTGCATCAAGCTTTCCAGCGAGAAGGAAGCATTCAGGGCCTTCCTGTTGAAAGTTCTTTATTTTTGTGCTATTTAGTGACACTGAGGTTTGGAGTATTATAGGGCTGGCTGGGTGCTGACCCCACAGGTCTGTGTGTGTGTGTGTGTGCTCAGCATCTGAAAAAAGCTACACCCCAAAGCAGTGAGAGGAGTCACAGCCCACAGTTCCTCCTCCGAGGACAAGGTTCTCTGCAGTGGGCTTGCTGGGTTTCCTTTGATCAGGTGGAGCTTTTCGCATGCAGCCAGATCATGGCATCTTCCTCATCTTGGACAGAGGTCACCAGACAGATCTGTTCCCATCTGGGGAAGACCTAGCTTTAAATCCAAGGTACTTCTGGGAGCCTGTCCCGGGTTTCATATAAGTGGTATGCGGAAATCAGCCGGAGAAGGCAGTTTTAAGCTGTGTGAGGCAAGAAGGCAACCTAAGCTGTTGCCTGGCTGCTGCTAATCCCTTCTTTTAGGCAGATGAGGACCGTGAAGCTGGGCTTGCCGGCAGCCGCTCGGGAGCCCTGTGGATGCCACGAAGGAGGGCGGCTCCACCCACGCCATCGTGCCGCAGGCGTGGGAACTGCTCCTGTCCGAGCCACACAGCTACCGCCCGGCTCCGCAGCAGGAGCCTCCCGGCCCGGCCCCTCGTGCCGCTTAACACTTCACAGGGCAGCGAAAAAAGCTCTGCCCGCTCCCCTACGGCCGTGGGAAAGCCCCAGCCTGGGACCAGTTCTTCAAAGGCCCATTGCCCAAAGCGCAAAGGCATCTGTCAGCCTTTGTTCTGCCTTTGCCTTGGTGCTCAGACTGGCCCGGCTGGTGGGGCCCGGCCCTGCCGTGCCCTGCC
>WBMZ01000432.1:0-18418 GCA_013400975.1 Atrichornis clamosus | reverse complement strand
CCCCTCCCGCTCCCTCCGCCCCTCCAGGTGCTGGAGCCCAGCGGCACCTCCGGGAGTAACCCCTTGGTGCCCGCGGCCCAGCGGAGCCCCCGAGGGGTCCCCGGGGGCTGGGGAGGGGCCGGGGAGGGGCTGGGGGGGCCCCGGCCAAGTCTCCGTCGCTCCCCCGGGAGGAGCATCCCGGGCTGCTGGGGGAGCGCCGGGAGCGAGCTGGGACAGGGGGACAATTGGGGACCCGCGGGGGTCCCTGGCTCTGCCCCTGGCATCGCCCCCTGCCCCGGGGAGCAGCCCTGCCCCAGCCCCTTCCCCCCAGCCCGGCCACCGGGAAAAGGACAAAGGCTTTGGTCATCTTGGAGGGATTTTCCACCCTAAATCCCCTGGGAAGCTGCGGGATCCGGCTGCGGGTCTGGCAAAGGGAGCGTCCCCCGGGCTGGGCCCTTTGGGAGGTGCCGGGCCAGGGGAGGGGAGATTTGGGGTCTGGATTTCCTGGGAAGGTTTCGTTGTTGTTCCTCCGGCAGCGGCTGCTGCAGAGATGGTTCCTCCCCCGTGGATCCTTCCCTTCCCCACCCTTAAAATCATTAAAAATGGGGAAAACTGGGATATTCCCAGTGTCTTGTAACTCTGGGGTCTGTGTGTTGCCCCTTCCAGCCTCTTGGAGTGGATGTGGAGCTTTCCCCTCCCCCCTGGAAAGCAAGGGGAGCAGGCTGGGTAGGAAGTTTATTTGGGATTTATTTGGGATTTATTTGGGATTTAGGGTTTCTGTCAGGCTGGGCAATCCCGTTTCCCCCTTCCCTCTGCACAGCAGGGGCAGGAGGTGGCAAACCCGGGGCACTGCTCCTCCTCCACCTGGGAAACCCTAAAAGGGAGCAGGGAATGCAGATCCTGACCCCCAAACCAGGGGTTTGACTCCCAGATTATCCCAGAAGCCAAGGGATGTCAGGGAGCGTTGCCCTGGGAAACAGAAGCCTCTGGTTTGGGATTTGTGATGGATTTTGTCCCACCAAAGGCAGCAGCTTTTCCCACTTTTCAGCAGGAGCAGTTGCAACGCTGGGAAGTGACTTCCCAAGGACAGGACTGGGATTAAACCCGGGATTTTCTCACCCTTAGGAAAAAAAATCCCTCTTCTTTCCATCCCTTTGCGTTCCTCTCCAGATCCTTTTCACATCCTCCTTTTCCCTGAGCTGCTTTGGGAAGCAGCGACACTGAAAATGGAGCCAATTCCAGGGAAAAGAGCCGGTGGTGCTGCGGGATGCCGTGCCCAGCGCCCCGCCAGCCTCCCATCTGCACGGCACACTGGGCCAGATTCCCGCTGGGATGGCGGGGCCGGGCTCTGGACGCGGATTTTTGGGAATGGCAGGGAGAGGGGGTGCCTGCAGCGCTGCTCCTGGGATCCTTGGAATGCCGAGCCCGGTTGGAAATCCCACCTTGGACGGGAGTTTCCTGGGGGCTGGATGGGGTTTTTACTCCTTGAGCGTCTTCCCGGAGCGGTGGTGGCGTTTGGGGACACGGGGAGGTGGCGCCTCAGAACGTGGATTTGTGGGAATGCTGCCCTTGGATCCGATGGCCTCGGAGGCCTTTTCCCCCGCCAGTGATCCTGCGGTCCTTCCACCTCCCCAATCCCAACGGAGAGCCCAGTTCCCACCCAACCTGTGCCAAAGGGAGCAACAAACAAAGGGATGAATCCCTCAAAAAGCCCTTCCTGGTAGCCGGGGCTGTTCAGCTCCGGAATATTCATCCCAGAGCGGCGCCGGGAGGCCCCTGGAGCCTCCCAAAAGCAGGAGGGCTTTTTCCGAGGAGCTGCCCCGGGAACCTCTGATGGGCTGCTTGTCCCAGATCCCGGCCAAAGATCCCCATAAAACTCCCAAGTGCCGCTGCCATTCCCGGCTTTTCAACCGCTGCAGCTCCCGCGCAGCCTTCCCGGAGCCGGCTGGGCTCGGATCCGCGCCCCGCTCCCTGCGCTGGGTGCATCCCGCCTCTTCCCAGGCTCTGGGTGCTGGAATTCCCTTGGGGAGCAGCTCTGCGGCTCCTTGTGATTCCAGGGGCTGAGCCGAGGTCAGCCCGGCCCGGGAAGAGGGGGGAGAAGGAGGGATAAAAATGATGGAACGCGACTTCCCGGGTTCCCTGGCGCTGGGAGGGAGCTGGGGGCTGGAGTGGCAGAAAGAGGGAATGTTTTGGGAGCTGCTCCAGCTCCTCCTGTGCTGCCGCGGCTCCCGCCGGGAGCTCCCGAAACAGCCCCGGGCGCTTCCAGCTGGGATGACTCCTCCATCCAAGGGCACTCCGGCCCTTCCCGCGGACGGCAATAAAATCACCCGGGCCGGCGCCGAGGGAGAGTTTTCCCTCTTAAACCCTCGGGAATATAATCCCGGTGCTGGAAAAGTGGGTGGGATTGGAGCGGGAGCGGGTGATGGATGGGCAGAGGAAACTTTTTCCCGCTGCGTTTTCCCCAGGAGGGTCCCGGCTCGGGAGGCGCTGGGGCTGGAAGGGGATCCCGGCCTCTCTCCGGGAGGATGGGATGAGCCAGGGCCGAGGCTTTGCTCGGGTTTCTGTTCCTTTGGAAAACCCTTTTTTCCCCCCAGATCCAGGGGGTGCGGCGCTCCGGGAGGGCTGCTCCTGCCGCGGCCGGTTTTCATGGAATCCTGGAGCGGTTTGGGTTGGAAGGGACCTTAAAGCTCATCCCAAGAGCAGGGACAGCTCCCGCTATCCCGGGTTATTTTTTGGGGGTGGAGGGCGCAGCCCCTCTCCCGCTCCCGATGCAGATCCCACCCTCGGGAAGCGCCTCGGGATCCAGGGAAGCACCTGCGGGACTTTTCAGGCGCCGTTTTCCCTGAAAGCCGAACTGGAAGGAGCCCTGGCGGTGCCGCCAGGCCCTTTCCCGGCGTTTCTTTCCCGGTTTTCTGTTGCCCTCTAGTGGGACCCGGCGCTGGGAAGAGGGGCCGGGGCTGGGGGTGCTGGGGGGGGCTCGGCCCCACCGGGAAATCTCGGGAAGGAGGGAAGCGGGGACGGGAGAGGCTCTGGTGAAGGCCAAAGCCGCTCTCTGTTATTTTGGGAAGCGTTTTTCTGGCAAGGTGTTGCCAACCTCGGCGGAATTAAGGATGGGAGGAGATTGGGAAAAATTAAAACAAAAAAAAAAAACCAAACAAACCAGCTGGGAAGGGGGAATATCTCCAGGCAGGAAAGGTTGTGGTGACCGGAGCTGCGGCTGTGGTGGGCGGGGAGCAGCGCTGGCAGCGGGAACAAGGAAGGATTTGCAGTTATCCCTGGCAGGATGCTCTGGGCATCCCTGGAAGTGTCCAAATCCAGCTTGGACGGGGCCTGGAGCAACCTGGGATGGGGAGAGGTGTCCCTGGCAGGGGTGGAGCGGGATGGGCCTCCGGGTCCCTTCCGCCCCAAACCCTTCTGGGGTTCTGTGATTTTCCCCTGGGAACATCCCACGCGGCACGCGCACCCCAGACACATTCCGTGGGCTCCTGGTGGCTTTCCCAGGGGGCAAGACCCGGTCCTGTGGTGCCCGGAGCGGGGAGGAGACGGATCCCGACGCCCCCAATCCCTCCCCGCTCCCGCAGCCGGAACAGCCGCGGGAGAAGCGGCGCTGCCGGAGCTCCGAGGGGCAAAATCCAAACAAACCCCCGAGCCAGGAGCGAGGATCCTCCGGGAGAGGCGGCAAAGGCCGGGAGGTCGCAGGGATTGGAAGGCGGCACAGCCGGAGGGGGAACCTCCGCCTGCAGCGCCTGCCGGCTGGAGGGGAGGGCGGTAATTAATTCAGGCCTTGATTAACAGCGATATCCAGCCCGAGACGCTGAGCCCTGGCGGAGCCTCTCCCGCTCCCGGATTCTCCAGGAAGGAGGCAGCCATTCCCCGTTCCCCATTCCCCATTCCCCATTCCCCATTCTCTGTTCCCCATTCCCCGTTCCCCATTCCCCATTCCCCATTCCCTGTTCCCCGTTCCCCATTCCCCGTTCCCCGTTCCCCGTTCCCGTCTCCATCCTGCAGCCCGAGGGGAGGTCTCGGCTCCAGCGAGCCGCAGTTCCTGCTCCGGGAGCCGCTGGAATGGGAATGAGCTCCGGGCTGGGCTGAGGCGGAGGGATGAGCAGGTGGATGCTGCAGGTCCCCAGGAAAACGTGGAATGTGGTTAATTCCTCCTTGGCTCCCACTGAGACTTCCCCCAGCAGGCAGGAAAAGGTTTTTCCAGGCTGGTAAATAAATGAATTCCCGGTAATTTGAGTTTGGGGGCTCAGGAGCAAAGCTGGGGGGAGGTTCCTGGGTGCCGGGCAGCAAAATGAAGAGATTTCCCCCCAAAATATCCCCGTTCCCCCTGAAATATCCCTGTGTGTGCCCGTGCCCTGCTGCTGTTCCTGCACGTAATTCCATGATTTTATACATTCCTACCAGAGGGGTTTTCGTGCCCCGGCCTGGGGAAAGTTCTCCAAAACCCCTCACCCAAATCCAGCTGCCGGGTGGGAGCTTTGGAGCCGATGGATCCATCCCCGGCCCTTCCCCGGGTCCTGCTGGATGCTCCCAGGTTCCATCTTTTCGTGTGGATGAACCAGGCACCCCCAAAGATCCCTTTGGTTTTGCCTTTGGATCGCCTCAGGCTGCTCCGGTGGATCCCAAACCCTGAAACAACGTTGCTCCCGGGGGAATTATCCCCAGATCCCTCTTCCTGCCCTGTTCCCAGCCGTGCACACGGATCTTTCCCTGCCCTTTTCCAGGAATGAAGAACAACCATTCCCAAAAGGTTGCAGCACGTTCCCCGAGAGCTGAGGCCTCTCCGCTCCGCCTGTTGGGAGCCTGCTGGGAATTTCAAGTGGGAAAAACAAATTTAGTGGGAAAAACAAACCCTGCCTCCTTTTCCCCCTGTGGACGCCCACGGATGTTGGGATTTTCCTGAAGGACGGGAAGGGCAAAAACCGGAGCGAGCCTGGAAGGGTTCAGGTGGAGCCGGATCCCAACATCTGGAGCCGCGGATGCGCTGCCACATCTGGGGGGGCCGGGATGTGGGATACGGCCCCGTGGGGAGCAGGAGGGCGGGCTGGGGGTGAATCCTGCCTCTGGAAGCAGCCGGGAGGAGGCGGAGGAGGATCCCGGCGAGCTTTTCCTGCCGAGCGACTGCAGAGGGAAGCAGGGAGCCGCTCTGGGAATCCCGGCCCGGGAGCCGCCGGCGCTGCGGGAGCGGCGAACCCCAAACCCTCCGGGCCCGGGAGCAGCGGCTGCTGCCCGAAGCCCCCTCCCACCCTGTGATTTATGTGAATAAACCCCCGTTCCGCACGGAGAAGTCGCGTTTATCCCGGGAAAACGGGGGACCGCGAGGACGAGCCCGTCCCGGCTCCTGGGCTGGGTTCCCACCCCCGCGGCCTTCGGGTCTCCGTGCGCCGGGAGGAAAACGAGGAGCGAGGGAGGCTTCGCGGCTCTTTTGGGGCACAATTCCCGTTTCCCCCCGCCCCAAAACGGAGCGGTTCTCCCTTTCCCACATCCAGAGGCTGCCGGGGAGGAGCGGGAGCTGGCGCTGCCGGGCTCAGACTCCCCCGGGAGCGGCGCAGATGGATCCGCTCCTGGAAAGCCGTGCTCGGGATAATGATGCGGCTTCGCTAATTAGTCCGGCGGCCGCGGCCCAGACAGGGCAGGGCCGGGGCTGCGGGGCCGGGGCTGCTCCGGATCCCGGGATGCGCTGGGAGAGCGGCCTCCGCCCGAGGGCCCCGAGCGGGGGGATTCATGGAGCTGGGAAGGACGGGAGGAAGGGAGGAACTGGGGTTCAGGGGGTGCCAGGCTCTCCCAGGGAATGCGGGATTTGTTTTCCCTTCCCGAGGATCCCAAAGCAAAGCGGAGCCTCGGTGGGGGTCGCATCCTTAGGAAAGGTCCCGGACCGGAGCCCTGGGAGAAGAAAATGCTGGGAAGTGCCGGGGGGGGGGGGCCCTTTTGGGGGGGTTGTGGTGCTTCCCCACAGGAGCGGCCGCGTCCCGTCCCCGCTTCACCCGCGGGGCGTGGGGTGACCCCAGGAGTGACCGCCCTGGGGGTGACCCCAGGAGTGACCACCCTGGGGGTGACCCTGGCACTGACCGCCCTGGGGGTGACCCCAGGAGTGACCACCTTGGGGGTGACCCCGGCAGTGACCGCCTTGGGGGTGACCCCAGGAGTGACCGCCCTGGGGGTGACCCCAGGAGTGACCACCCTGGGGGTGACCCCAGGAGTGACCGCCCTGGTCCCTGTCCAGAGCCCAGAGTGACCCCAGCACTGACCACCCTGGGGGTGCCCCCAGCACTGACCACCCTGGGGGTGACCCCGGCAGTGACCACCCTGGGGGTGACCCCAGGAGTGACCGCTTTGGGGGTGCCCCCAGCACTGACCACCCTGGGGGTGACCCCGGCACTGACCGCCCTGGGGGTGACCCCGGCACTGACCACCCTGGGGGTGACCCCGGCACTGACCACCCTGGGGGTGACCCCGGCACTGACCACCCTGGGGGTGACCCCGGCACTGACCACCCTGGGGGTGACCCCGGCACTGACCACCCTGGGGGTGACCCCGGCACTGACCACCCTGGGGGTGACCCCGGCACTGACCACCCTGGGGGTGACCCCGGCACTGACCACCCTGGGGGTGACCCCGGCACTGACCACCCTGGGGGTGACCCCGGCACTGACCACCCTGGGGGTGACCCCGGCACTGACCACCCTGGGGGTGACCCCGGCACTGACCACCCTGGGGGTGACCCCGGCACTGACCACCCTGGGGGTGACCCCGGCACTGACCACCCTGGGGGTGACCCCGGCACTGACCACCCTGGGGGTGACCCCGGCACTGACCACCCTGGGGGTGACCCCGGCACTGACCACCCTGGGGGTGACCCCGGCACTGACCACCCTGGGGGTGACCCCGGCACTGACCACCCTGGGGGTGACCCCGGCACTGACCACCCTGGGGGTGACCCCGGCACTGACCACCCTGGGGGTGACCCCGGCACTGACCACCCTGGGGGTGACCCCGGCACTGACCACCCTGGGGGTGACCCCGGCACTGACCACCCTGGGGGTGACCCCGGCACTGACCACCCTGGGGGTGACCCCGGCACTGACCACCCTGGGGGTGACCCCGGCACTGACCACCCTGGGGGTGACCCCGGCACTGACCACCCTGGGGGTGACCCCGGCACTGACCACCCTGGGGGTGACCCCGGCACTGACCACCCTGGGGGTGACCCCGGCACTGACCACCCTGGGGGTGACCCCGGCACTGACCACCCTGGGGGTGACCCCGGCACTGACCACCCTGGGGGTGACCCCGGCACTGACCACCCTGGGGGTGACCCCGGCACTGACCGCCCTGGGGGTGCCCCCGGCACTGACCACCCTGGGGGTGACCCCAGCACTGACCACCCTGGGGGTGACCCCGGCACTGACCACTGCCCCTCTCCGGCCGCAGCCCGGGATCTCTCCCTCTGCCAGAGCTGCTTTATCCCATTCCCGCCTGATGCAAAACCCATCCGGCGCCCTTGGAGCGGGGACAAAATCCCCGAGCCGACCCCTCAGGACAGTTTCCAACCTCGCCTCCATGAGAAGATTTATCTATTTTATAATTCCATATTTTTTCATTTCGTTCCAAGCGGTTTCTGCCCCATTTTCGCTCCGATTTAGGCCGAATTTCCTTCCCTTATCCCGCCCCCAGCCGGGATCGTGCTGCTGGATTGAAAGATTTTGGGGAACTGGCGCTGCTTGGGGGGTCCTGGGCTGAGCCCCCCAAAATCCAGGGAATTCTTTGAAGGTGGAATCCCCATGCCGGGAGCAGGAGCCGGGGGCGGGGGAGAAGCGGCTGCTCCGGCCCCGCCTCGTTGCGGCTTTTGAGGTTTTAGCGGCTTCAAGCAACAAATTGTCCACTTAAGTGGAAGCTGCGCTGTGATCCCATTCCCGGGGGAGCCCGGATCCCGCGCCAAAATCCCAGCCAGCAGCGGGAGAAAAATCAATTTTTATTCCAGAAAAACCAAGCGAACTCCAAAGCTTTTTCCCTTCTCTTGGCAAATCCCTTTTATCTCTCTCCTTTTTTTTTTTTTAATTTATTTTTGGCTCAGATTTCCCCATTCTCGTTTCTCAGGATGAGGGATGGGGAGATTGGACAAAGATTTAGGGAGAGAGGGATGGGGATGAATTTTCCTGCCCGTCCAGCCAGGTTTGATCCAAAAAAAGAAAAAAAAAAAGGGCTGAGTTAGGACCTAAAATCTCTCTGTTATTTTGATCCAGAGCTGATGAAACCCCAGACCTTCCACAAGCCAAGAATTTCTCCAGCCTAATTGGATTTCCCTGTTCCTGCAGGAGCCTGCGCGCTCCTTGTTTTGTTATTTATGGAAAACATCTGCCCGAGTCTGGGAAATCAGGGATTTGGGGGGGTTTGGGCTCTTCGCGTCCAGGGGAAAATCCACCAAAATATCGGGGACCCCTCTGCGGGGGACGAGGTGCCCACAGGAGCGTCCAGCAGGGCGTGGAAAACCCACAATTCCATGGGAAAATAGATCCCTCCTGGCTGAAAAATGGGAAGGCAGGAGCGTCCCGCTGCCCGGTGCTGTCGGGAGAAGCCGGGGATGGTTTTTCCAGGTAAAAAGCGGGATGAGAGCGTCCCGGTGCTGCCCGAGGCGCTCATTACAGCCGTGATTAACCCTAATTAATCCCGGGGCCGGAACGTGGGAGAGTCCAGGGTTTTCCAGGCCTGGTTGGGGCTGTCACTGGAGATGTTCCTCCTCCCCCTCCGCCCCCGGGCCCGCTCCTGCCCGGCTTTTTAATGGATTTGGGAAGCTTCTCCTCATCTTTTCTCCTTCCAGGGGGCCACCCTGAAGGGATTTTCACGGATGGCAGCGGCGGCAGAGCCGAATTCCAGCGGGAATTCTCCCTTTCCAGCGGCGCTGAGAGGGGCCCGGCTCCAGCTGCGCCGGCACCGCGCGGCTGCAAATCCCGGGATGCAGAATCCCTGTGCTGGGTGGGAATTGGGGAAGGAAAGGAGCCAGGCCTGGGGGGGGATTCTTTGGGGGATTCTTTGGCAGCGCCCCGGTGGCAGCTGGAAATCAGCTGCATCCTCCCTGGCGCTCCATGAATCCCAGAGATTCCTCCTCCTCCTCCTCCCTGGATCCCGCTCCAAAGGCTCTGCCCCGTATCCAACGCCAGCCGAGCTTCCCAACACCTTTTATCCCGGCGCTTTGGGATTGTGGGAGGTGCTGGAAGCCCTAAAAAGTGACCTCCGGGGATTTTTGGGGGGGGGGAGTTTTGGCTTTTTTTGGCGATTCCCCTTCATCCTGAGGCTGTGGGAACACCAGGAGCCTCCACGCGGAGCTGTCCCGATGGTTTCCTTCGTCTCGGGAGCCCCTGGATTGGGAACGAGGCCTTGGATACCTCTGGCAGAGCCGTTTACCAGTGGTTATCAATGTGCCTGGAATTCGCTGTAATTCCATCAATCCTGATTGGTTTGGGGGGGGGGTGTTTAATGCAAATATTTTAAGCGTTTCTGTGGGAATTTTTTTTCCCGGGAATGGCGTGTTCAGCCCACACGCGAGCTCCCGTTTCAGTGGGAATTCCAACGGATTTCCCCTCCGGCTGCCGCAGGGATAACTCAGCCGTGATATTCCCATCCCCTCGCCTGTCCCCCTTCCCCACCCGGCGCTGGCCCTTCCCAACCCTCTCCCGTGGCTGATCCCATCCCTTCATCCCTCGCTTCGGATTTCCCGGGGCCGCATCCATGTGTTTCTGTTTACGTGGCCCGGCTGCCGGAGCTTTCCGGGCTCCCTCGGTGGGAAAAACCTCCCCAAAAAGCCTGGAAAAGCGGGAAGGTCGCAACCCGATCCCGGCTGCTCCTCCTCCAGCCCAGATGATGCCAAAATCGCGAGGGGGAAAAAGGAGGGAAAATACTCCAAACCTCCCAGGGAAAGTGGGAATATCCACAGGAATCCATCCAAAGATCGGTGGAATAAATCACGGGCTGGGGCTGTGAGAGCGGCAGGTTCCTCCAGAGGGATCAGATCCCAAATCCCTGTCTGGAACGAGCTGCTTTTGGAGGGGTGCACCCCAAAACTGTGGGATATCGGCTCAGTCCTGGGAGCACAGGCGGCGGCTGCAGCTCATTCCAGAGGGATTTGGGCTGGAGCGGGCAGGAGGAGCGGCCCGGGGGCTCCTGGAGGGACGGGCAGAGCATCCCTGGGCTCCTCGGCATTCCCGAGTATTCCACAAGGCCTCTCCCGGCTCCCGGCGGGACACAGAGATCCCTTTGAGGGGCTGGGGGCGGGCCGGGCTGTCCGCCTCAATCCACGGCTTTATCCTTTATTTTCGGCCCTTCCCGGCGGGAAGCGGGGCCGGATTCCCGATGTTTTGGCCGGCCGGGAGCTGCCCGGGGTCGTGGCGCTGGGAGGGCCCCCCCGGCTCGGCCTCGAGGGTCCCGTGGCTCATCCCTCGGATATTCCCGGTGGGATCCGGGGCTTCTCCCGGCCGGGGGTCACCCCCGCTGACCCAAACCCCAGGGCCGGGGCTCGGCACGTCCAGCGCTCCCCTTCCCGGATGGAAAAGCCTTTTCTGGGAACGCGGGGGAGGAAGGGGTGCTTCCCACCCTTTCCTTCCGGAATCGGCGGGTCTGGAATAGCTGCCCCCCACGCTCCTGCCGTTCCCTGGGACCAAATTCCTCGGGAATCTGGGAGAAGGCAGGGCTGCAAAGGCTCGGGTATGCCCTGGGATGGCGGATGTGGTGTCGGGATAATGGGAATGAGGTTCTTCGGGATATCATTTGACAAGGAAAGTGTCCGGGAACCGCCCCGCATTTGCGCTGAAGGATTCCTGATGGGAGCCGCGTGTTTTCCAGGAAAAAGGGGCGGATGGAGAGGACGCTCATCCCTGGGCTCCGCTGCTTCCCGGCAGAGTCCCCTCGGGAGCGGCGGGAGCGGGAGGAGCCGGGCACATCCCGCACCCCGGGGCTGGAGCGGAGCTGATCCCTGGAACGGTGGGGAGGAATCCCAGGGAGACGGGAGAGGCCGGAGGGATCTGTGTCCCCCCAGGAGGGATCTGCGTCCTTCCAGGTGGGATTTATATCTCTCCAGGTGGGATTTGTGTCCCTCCAGGTGGGATTTGTGTCCCCCCAGGTGGGATTTGTGTCCCTCCAGGTGGGATTTATGTCTCTCCAGGTGGGATTTGTGTCCCTCCAGGTGGGATTTATGTCTCTCCAGGTGGGATTTGTGTCCCTCCAGGTGGGATTTGTGTCCCCCCAGGTGGGATCTGTGTCCCCCCAGGAGGGCTCCGTGCCCTGGAGCAGCGGCAGGGGCCGTGTGGGAGCGCTCCGGGCTGGCCTTTGGCCACCGTGCCCGGGTGGCTGCGGCTGCTCCCGGCCAGATGTCCCGGAATTCCAGACGGTTCCATTCCCAGCCCTGCCGTCAGCCCCGGCTCTCCATGGGCGGCAGATTCCCGTCCTGCCGCCGGGGCCAAGGACAACACTCGGAGGTGGCCAAACGCCCGGGGCTGCTCCAAACCCCCCCTGGAGCCCCCGATCCCGCCGGGCCGGGGAGGGTGGGAGCCCCGGGGCCTTCAGGAGGTCAGGACCGGGAAGGAGGAGCAGAAAACGGAGCTGGGAAAGGCACGGGGGAGGCGGAACCGCTGGAAAAACGCGGCGAGGCGGGCAGGGAATAACGAGGGAATAACCAAGGGGGTTTTGTAGGGAATAACCAAGGGGGTTTTGTAGGGAATAACCAAGGGGGTTTTGTAGGAAATAACCAAGGGGTTTTTGTAGGATTCCCAGCCCTCCGCGTCCCATCCCGAGGTCAGGCGCGGGGCGCTCCCGCCGAGGGGGCTCCGGGAGGAAGAAGCAGAGCCCGGAGCAGGATCTGCCGTGCCGGGGCAGGAGGGACCCGGCCCCACAGAAGCGAGCCCTGCGGAGCAGCCGCGGCCTTGCGGAGGAGCCGGGCGTTTGCGGGAGCGCTCGGAGCCTTGGCTGCGCCCCCGAGGCTCCCGGAGGAGAGGCCGGGGCTCGGCTCCCGTTAGTGAAGGCCGGGATGGCATTTGGGAGGCCTGGCTTTCCTTGGCCGCGGGCTGGGATGGTTTCGGGATGTTTCTGGGATGGTTTCGGGAGGTTTTCGGGATGTTTTGGGGATGTTTTCCTCCCCCGCGCCCGCAGCCGGCGGCTGGCAGAGCTCGGGCTCCGGGGCCGCTCCGCGGTGACTCTGCCCCGTTTTTTGGGGGCGCTCCGGGTGCTCCCGGAGGATCCGGGTGGATCTGGTCCCGAAGTCATTCCCGGAGGCCCAGCATCCAGAGGGATGGCCGGAGGTCCCGGCCCTGGGCGGTCCTCGCCCAAAGCAGGAGCACCGGGAGCGCTGCCAGCGCCTCCCCTGATCCCAAATTAGCGGCGTTATCCCAAATTAGCGGCGTTTTCCACACTTTTGGGCATCCCCGGAGCTGGGAGGGGAACGTCCTTTGTTCCTCCTGTTTGTTCCTGCTTTTGAAGCGGGAATGCCGCCGGGAATTGCGGTGCCCCGCGGGCAGCTGGAAGCATCGGGGGATCCCGGTGGCGCATTCCAGCCCCATCCAGCTGTCCCAAATCCAGCTGTCCCCGTGCTGGGAGCAGCCCCAAGCAGGATCCAGGGACAGCGGGGATTTGGCTCCTCCGGCGGCTCGGGAAGAGCAGCGCTTCCCCCTCTCCGAGCTCCCGTCCGGGGCTGATTCCCCTGGGAATGCAAACAGCTGGATAACAGCTCCCGTGAGCCGCTTCTCCCTTCATTTCCTGGGATCAGGGGCCGGGATTTGCCGTTGCAAAGGCACCCACGAGGTGTGAAGTGCTTGGAATCCCAGGAGAAACCGGCCCCGCTGGTGTTCCCGGGATTTTTCAGCACTTCCTAAGGCTGAAATCCACTTCTGCTGCCTGGAAGCTTTCGGGATCCAGGCGCCAAAAAAAAAACCAACCCTTGAACGTTTTTCCAGGATTTGTTGTGGAAGATCCTGCCCTGCCAGAGGCCGTGGTTGTTTTGATTTATTGAATTGCCTCTCACTTAACTCTCCTCACTCACCTTTTATCCCTTTGCATCCCTTTTTATCCCCTTTTATCCCCCACCGGAGCAAACCCCGCGCGTTCCGAGGTTTATCCCGAGGTTCATTCCCGCTCCTTCGCGGTTCCAAGGGGCGGGAGCCGACGCTGGATCCCGGCAGGGGCCGCGTTCCCACATTCCCCACACGGGGACCCTCATCCAAACAAACAAAACGAGCGGAGGAAACCAAATCCCAGCGGGAAAACTGGGAAAGCGGCGGCGGGGAGGAGTGGGGCGGGGCGGGGGCTGTGCTGGGAAAATATGGATTTCTTCCGTGCGTCTCCCAAGGATCTCCGGAGCGCTGGCAGCCAACGATCCCGAAGGGACTCTCGTTTTTCCGGGGGCTGCGTGGGATCCGCGGCTGATCCCGGTTGTTGGATCGGGGCGGGAGCAGCAGGAAAAGGGCCCGTTCCAAGCACGTGCGGCTCCCTGGCCTCCGCCGCCGCCGTCCCGGGAATGCTCCACTGTTGTTTCCCTGTTTATCCATGGAAGCAGAGGCCGGGGGTGCTCCCTTTCATCTCCCGCTTCCCGCCGGGAATGGGGGGGTTTTTTATGGGAATTTATCGTGGGGCTGGATCCTGGTTTTGCCTCCCGACACTCGGCCTGGCTCTTCCCGGGGCTGGGAATTCCGCTGCCCTGAGCAGCGCCCGGGGGAGCCTTGGGTTGGATCCCTGATTCCTCCCAGTTAATCCTGGCTGGAGCGAGGATCCACGATTTTCTAGGCTGTGGATCCCTGCGATTAAAAAGTGGGATTAACCCAGGATTTTGGGGGGTGCAGGGGCATTTTTAGAGATCCCTGGGGGTATCCAGGCGTTTTTCCCAGGTTTCCTGGGAGGTTTCCTCCTCGCCCTGCTCCTGGCGTGATAATTGGCTCTGAATTGATTGGAACCATTTCCCGTAAAAGCCTCGGGAATAAATTTCCCCCGGATCAATGGATGCCACGAGCAGCGGCTGGAAATTCTGCTGCCCTAAGCAGCACCAGGAGGAGAATTTGATTGAATCCCTAATTCCTCCCACAGAGCCCAATTAATCCTGGCTGGAGGCTCCACGATTTTCCCGGGAATGGATCCCTGTGATTCGAAGGGGATTAACCCAAGACTTGGAGCGGGATTTACCCAAGGTTTTGGTCCGTGGTGGGTGCGGGTTTTGCGTCCCGAAGTCCGTGGAGATCCCTGGGAAATAAACGGGATTCCAGCGGGGTCAGGATAGCCCAGGGATGCTCCGGAGGAAATGGGAATGGGGGGGCCTCTCCCGGGGCGTCTGAGGCCACTTCCTGGGAAGCTGAGCTGGGAATGGGGCTGGGACAGCCCTGAGGGATCCCCAGGGAGTGGGGGAAGGGAGAGCACCCCCAGAGCGGGAAGCTCCCGTGGGATTCCTGCTCCCAGCCCCGCTGGGGCAGCACCGTTTATTCCCAATTTCCCCCGTTTTGCTCCAGGTTTTCCCTCTCCTCTCCAGCAGGGAAGCTGAGATCCAAGGCCCTTGGAGCAAAGGGAAGGTCGGAGGATGCTCTGGCCCGAACCTTTCCCTCTCTCCCGGTGTTTTTTCGGTGAACAGGACGCCGGGCTTCCATTTGATCCCAAATTTCCTTGGAACGGGGCGGTTTTCGGAGCAGCTTTGGTTTCTTTGTCTCTTCCTCCCGCCGGGAATCCGAGACTTTGCAGCTGAGCGGGAGCAGGGAAGCGTCAGCTGCTAAAAACTCCAATCCTGAGGATATTCGGTGACTTTCCCCCAAAACCTCCTCCCAGGGGGAAGCAGGCAGGGAAAACTGGGATAAGGTTTCCTCCCGATCCCGCCTGTGCCGGGGCTGGGCTTTGTTTGGGAAGAGGCGATGATTCCCCGGGCTGAGGGGGATTTGTGGAGCAGCCCTGTCTTCACCCTCGGCTGCGTTATTTTTCCTGCAGGAAAGCTCCGGGATTTTTCCCTTCCTTCCGTCAAAAATCCCGGCCGAGCAGGAAAGGCCTCCCAGCTCCTTCCAGCCTCGTAATTCCCACAAAACACCACCCCGAGCCCTGATTCCCACATGGATTCACCCCCGCTGGTGTTCCCAAGACCCACAATCCATCTGCGGATCCCTGGGGATCCCATTCCGGATATCCCATTCCGGGAATTGGGTGGTCTGGCGCCTTCCTTGCACCATCCAACGGATAAGGGATCCCAAATCCCGACCCTGCTCGCTGCATCCCTCCTGGAATTCCATCCTGGGGCTGCCAGGTGGAGTTGGGGCTTAATTGGCTTTAAATGAGTGCGGGAGGTGCGGGGGGAAGCTGGAAGATGAAGGGAATATTTCCTGGGAAAAACGACCCTCCGGGAAGCGCCGGCTCCATGCGGGAGAGGGCTGCAAATTCCCTTCAATTCCGAGGGATAAAGCTCTTTTCCTGCCCCTCTGTCCTGGGAAAGGAGGTGCTGATGGATTTTCCCAGCAGCTCGCTCAGGTGAGCCCTTTCCCAGCCCGAATATCCCAAGGGAAAACCCCCGGAGGCGCCGGCAGGTTTTTCACTTTCCGTGCTCGCGAGGAGGGCGGGAGGCTCCAAGAAATCCATGGAATATCTCCCACGCACCCTGGAGGAGCAGTGGTGGCTTCGGGATGAGGCCCCACGGGCAGATTTTCCTGGGATAAGACCCCGCTGCCGGGGAAGGGGCAACTCCAAGATTTATCCCGCAAATCTTGGAGCGGCCGTTTCTGGGGAAGTCCCGAAACGGGGGCCCGGGAATGGGAATGACCGGAGCAGGACGGGGGGGACAGCCAGACACAACATTCCCTCCATCCCTGCTCCCTGCAGGGGAGATGTTCCGGAGGCTCCTTCCCTTTGATTCCCTCTCCCACTGGCACAAAGAGGGATTGTCCTTCCCATGAAAGCTTCCTGATTCCAGGGGACTTCCAGGGGCTTCAAAGCCGCAGCAGGATCCTCTCGGGAATGGTGTCAGAACCCTCCCGAGGAAAAGCACCTCCCTCTGCTCTGCCCCCGAATCCCTGGATGTGTTCAAAGCCCCGATCCCTGGAGGAAGAGGCTTTCCATGCGGGAATCCCGCCCAGCAGGGCTCCATCCGCAGCCGGGCTCAGCCTGGGAATGCCCAAACCCTCGGGATCTGCCAGGTCTCCCGGCGCTCGGCTGCGGGAGGGCCCAGGGAGCACAGGAATTCCCGGTTTTCCAGCTCCCTGATCCCAAACAAACATTCCCTGCTGAGGAATGGGCAGCTCCTGCTCCCTCCCCTCCCTGTCCCAAGCCTCCGCCTGTGTTAAAAAACAACTTTTCCCAAAAGCCAGGGAACGCTGTCCCAGCCAGGGAATGTCTTCCATCCCGGCCTGGCAGAGCTCCGACCCCGGGCCGCTCTTTGGGGGCTGTTCCCGGCAGTTCCAGGTGCCGAGGGGATCCTGGGAACATCCTGGGATGGGCCCCGAGGGCCTCGGAGGCACAGCAGAGGAATTCACCTGGATTCAGCCGCCACTGGGATCTCTGGGATGCGCCCGGGATCCCCGGCGTGTTCCCACGGCTGGAATGGCCCGGGTGGGACCGCCCTGAACCCGCAGTGGGATGCGAGGAGCCAAAGGAATTCCCGTTCCGGCCCTGGAATCCCACAGGGCAGCACGGCCCGGGGGGAGCACGGGAGAGCAGGACGAGGGGGATGGATCTGGAGCGAAAGAGAGGGGGCTTGGTGGGATATCAGGGAGAAATTCCTCCCGGGGACGGTGGGACGGGGCTGGAATGCGCTTCCCGGAGGAGCTGCTGCATCCCTGGAAATGCCCAAGGTGGGCTGGAACCGGACGGGATTTAAGGTCCCTTCCAACCAACCCAAACCACCCCGGGATCCTGCGGGAAGCTGTGCCAGGACCAGGAGGAAGGAGAGAGCCGGGGCCGTTCCACGCCGTGGAAAAGAGGGAACGGAGCCGCGGGGCCGGAGGGGCCGGAGGAACTCTCGGGTGTCGGGGGAGCCGCGGGGCCCCCCCCGCCCGCGGGGGCATCCAGGCCCGGCTTTGTCCCGTATCCAGTGGCTCGGGACGGGCAGCGTGGGACGGCCGGGATTTGGTAACGCGATATTCCTGCTTTTCATCCCAACAAAGCGGCGCTGGAGCCGCCCGGCCGGGATGGCGGCACGGGGGGTGCGGGCAGGCCGGGACCCTCCTCATCCCCCCTTCCCCGGCACCCCCCGAGCCCCCCCTCGGGGCCCCAAATCCCTCTGCTCCCCCCGCGCATCCCGGGAATAGCCGCGATCCCTGCGGATGGGGGGAGACTCCAGGGGGTTGTGGGATGCCCTGCAGCCCCAGCCCGCGCGTTCCTCTCGGCCAGAATTCCCTGGATTCGGCCTTCGCTGCTCCCCCGCATCCAGAGCTCGGCCTCTCTCCCCGGAGCCCGGAGCCAAACGCGCTCTGTTGTCCTAAAATCCGGCTTTTCTCCCAGATTTTCCCTCGGCAGCCGGGGCTGAGCAGCCAGGGGTGAGGGACCAGCGGGGAACGGGGATCTGGGAGGTGCTGGCAGGGGAAGGAAATCCCGGCGGGACCCTCATTAAGGGTCTCCGGCGCCCCTAACGAGCCCCAACCCGTTAATTGCCGCCTCCCAGCGCGTGCCTCGCGCAGCCCGGACACGAGGAGGGGCGGTTTGGGAATTTCGGGGGATCCACGGCCTCCTCCGGCTGCGTTTTCCGGGAAAAAGGGATCTGCCGGGCAGAGCAAACCCTGGGACACCACAGGCCCCTTCCCCCTTGCCCTGCCCACGGCCCCTCAGAATCCTTTTCCCAGCGCGTCCTGCCATTCCCACAGCCGGGATTTAACCTTTTCCCACTTTTTTTTTGTCCCGAAGATCCCGGAGGCGCTGATCCCGCTCGGATTTCCACACCCCAGCTCCAAACCCCCGCATTCAACCACCTCGAGTCCTCCTGCGCCCCCTCAAGGGACGAGATTTGGGATCTTTGGCTTTTCCATCCGGCCCGGGGGCGATCCCAGGGGGAATCCCAGGGGGAATCCCGGGATCCCTGTGCGGTTCTGCAGGGATCACGTCCCCCCAGGGCTCCGGGGGACCCCCGGCCCTGAGCCCAGCCGGCCCCAGGAGCTGCCCAGACCGGACTGGGAAGGAAAAGGGGAATGGGAGGAGGTGGCGGGGTCGGGAACTCCCTGCTGGGGGGGATTAAAGGCTCAATCCCGACTCCGGAGAAGGAAATGAGAATCAAATCAACTTCCAGCGCCTGCTGGAGACCGGGGCAGGATTTACGGCTGCGGGAGAGGCCGGGTGGGGCGTTCCCGGCGCCCCGGAGGGTCCTGGCAGGTGGGGAAGGGGGTCCTGGGCCCTCCTGGCTCCCCTCCCGCTGCTGGGGCCGGGGGGCACTGCGGCCGGGCCGGGCCGGGGGCTCTTTCGGGGGGCACCCAAAATAACCCGGGAAGGGCCGGGGCTGAGGGAAGGG
>WBMZ01000431.1:0-95743 GCA_013400975.1 Atrichornis clamosus | reverse complement strand
CCCCGCGCCAGGCTCCACCCGGGCACCGCCGGGCCAGGCGGGATCCGTGTCCCGGCCGGCAGCACCGCAGCCCCGCCGGCACCCCGCCGGTCCCGGAGCCCGGTACCCCCCGGCGGAAAGGAGGGCAGCCCCGGTACAGGGCCCTGGCGGAGGCACCCGCCGCCGGCACCCCCCGTCACCGGGCTGACAGAGCCGGGCTGGGCGCTGGAAGGAGGGAAGGGAAGAGTGACCCTGGCCGCAGTGCCTGTTAATTGGGAACTAATAGCTTTTAATGGGAATCCTGAGAGAAGCGGCGCTGGTTTGCAAATGAACGAGAACACGGCCAAAAATTACCTCCCAGCTAATTTTCCCGATTCCCGAGCGTGCCGCCTGGCGAGGCGGCGTGGGCTGGCAGCCAAACCCCACGGAGCTGCAAGTGGCGAGGGGCTGGGACCGGCGGCGTGCGGAGCTGGGGACACTGGGGCCGTGCCCTGTCCCTCCCCTGGCCGGGCCGGCCACCACGGGCGGGGATGGACGACGTGACGCCGGGCCGGGGTGGTGCCCAGCACCCCTGGCAACCGGCTGCAGCTTGTCCCAAACATCCAGCGAGCCATGGGCATGCACGGACACCTCACCTTCCTCCTTCTCAGCTTCTGCGCCCCAGGTAGGTGCTTCCAGGTTGCAGTGTTGGGGGCACTCTTTGCCAAACCCTGAGTGGATGACTGAGAGGAGAGGGAGAGGGGAGAGGCTCCCCTCCGTTGCCCCCACGTGTCTGGGTCTGACCCCAGGATGGGCAGAGCGACTGGCAGCTGCCTGTCCAGGTTCAGGCAGAGAGGAGCCATCACTGGGGCATCCTCAGGGCATTGCCAGGGTGTCCTCAGAGTATTGCTAGGGCATCTTCAGGGCATTGCCAGGGTGTTACTGGAGCATCTTAAGGGTATCACTGCAGCATGTCCAGGAACTTCTGGGATTTCTTCAGAGCATCACAGAGGGAATTCTGGGGCTTCCCCAGGGCATTGCTGGGGCTCACCTGGCAGGCTGGGGTGACGCTCTCCTCTTTGCAGGGACTTTCGTCAGAGCAACAGGTAAGAGTGGGATGTCCTGGGCACTGCTCTGCCTGACAGGGAGACCTGTGCCTGCATTGGTGCAGAGCTCCATAAGCATGGCTGGACAAGCCATCAGTGGTCCCTGGGGTCTCCCACCAGTCCTGCCTGACTTACCACGTGTGGTGGCCCTGAGTGAGGACACAGCGCCAGGAACCCGCGTGGCCGAGGTGACTGTGTCCTGCAGCAACTCAAGCAGCAGCCCCAATGTCACCCTGGATAGCATCGAGCCTGGCCACCCCTTCAACCCCATCGCCATCAGCTCTGACCTCATGGCTGCCAACACGTTCCGGGCAGAGGTGCGGCTGGAGAACCGGGAGCAGGGCAGAAGCCCACAGGTGCCCTGCTGAGTGACATGTCCCCATGGCAGGTGACACTGCGTGCTGGTGCGGAGCTCGATGCCCGGCAAGTGAACCAGTACACACTGATCCTGCGGGCTGCTTGTCCTGGAGAGGACAAGGTGGAAGAGCGGCTCTTTGTCCAGGTGACAGCTGGGCAGGTGCTGCGCTGTGACACCCCCTTTGCCAGCGCAGGTAGGAGCCAGGGACACAGGGCGGTGGGGGCTGTGGGTGCCAGCCAGCACCAAGCTCCCACAGCCATGCTGTGCTCCAGAGGGTGATGTGGTGCAGGTTCTGGCAGATGTGGCGCCCCGGACACCCCTGTATGCGGTGCTGCCACAGCTGCTTGGTGGGCTGACGGTGAGTGACAGCTCCTTGGGAGCTCACAGGCCCCAAAAAAAGGAGCAACCTTGGAGACAGCAGAACCCTGGGTGTGGAGGGGTGGGACTGGGGGTCCCATTGCCCTCCTCTCTGCAGTTCAGGCTCCGAAACCATAACACACCTCTCACGCTCACCCGCCGGGGCCTGGTGCTGGCACCTGACAATGGTTTTGACCCCACCAAGGACACCCAGGTGGGCACCAGCAGCCCCAGGCTGGTCACAGCCACCTCTTAGCCCTTCACTGGCACTGTCCGTAGCTCTCCACATCCTGTCCCTCCCGTTAGGCTCCCATCTCCCCCTGGACCTAGAGTGCTCCAGCACTGTCCCCATTCCTTTCTGCCTCTCAAGTCCTGTCTCTATCCTCATCCCTGTCCCTATTCCTGCCCCATACTAGTCTCCAGCTCATACTCCATCTCCGCCCCTTTCCAACCTTATTCCTGCTTCAAGTCCTATTCTCATCCCTGTTGCCGTCCCCTTCCTTGTCTCTGTCCCTGTTCCTGTTCCCGTCCCATTGCTATTCCTGTCCCTGTCCCTATTACTATCCTCATCCCTATCCCTGTTGCCATCCCTGTTGTTGGTGCCACTTGGGGCTGTCCCACAGCTGCCCTGGTGCTGCCCTGCAGACATTCAGGTTGGAGATTGAGGTGATGGACTGCCATGGACACAACTGCAGTGGGGTCGTGAGGGTGGAGGTGCTGCCATCGCGCCGCGCCCGCGTCACCTTCCCGTGAGTGGGTTTGTGCCAGGCAGTGGGGTGCTGGTGTCACCAGGCCATGCCACATTGCCCACCTTACCTGCAGTGAGCCACACCGGGCTGTGACAGTGACAGAAGGCATTGGCCCCTGGGAACTGGTCACACAGGTCCATGCCAGTGGTGACAATGTCCGCTACACCATCCTCGCTCCCGTGGCGCCCGCACTCTTCACCATTGATGAGGGTGAGCAGGGCAGCAGGGATCCCTAGGAACACTCTGTCCCTGTCCCTGTGCCCAGCACAAAGCCGTGCCTCCTCCTGCAGTGACAGGTGAGATCCGCAGCACCCGCCGGCTGGAGGTGATCCGTGCCCACCTCCTCGTCCGGGCTTACAACGCACTGCACCCCAGTGATCATGCCACCATCGTGGTCAATGTCACCGTGCAGGGAACAGACCTTCAGGCACCAAGATGTGTTCCAGCCATCTTTGTGTATGGTTTGGGCGGGGAGTGGGGTGCATGGGATACTCTGCTGCACCTGGGACATGGGACAGGATCTGAGCTGCTGGCTTCCCTGCCACAGGTCTCAGGTGCCTGAGACCATGTCCCCTGGCAGCACCTTGGTGTCACTGAGGTGCACTGACTCCACCAGCACTGATGGGTGTCTGCACTATGCCCTCGAGGGGCCCCCCGCCTCCCGCTCCCACTTCTGCATGGAGGGGCCACAGCTGAAAGTGAGTGGGCCATGGGCAGGGCCCAGGTGGACAGCAAGCCCAGACCCTGGGGATCCCAGCCCCTGTGACCTGTGCTGTCATGCCAGTTTCCAGGGCAGGGCTCCTCAGGGCTCCCTGCTCCCCAAGACATGCTCATTCTCCTTGCTTGCTCCCTTCTGCTCCCCTGGTATTGCAGCTTTGTAGGACACCCTGGCATTTTGGGACATCCTGACTTTGTGGGATGCTCTGGCTTTGCAGGGCATCTCAGCTTTGCAGAGTATCTCGGCTCTCCCTGACACTCCCATTCTGGCTTGGCAGGTCAACACCACCCTGGACTATGACTCGGAGGCCATGGCTGCTGTGGGCTTCCAGTTCACAGCCACCATCGTGGTGACGGCAGGAGGGCAGCTCCCACAGAGCAGTGAGTGCCCATGTCCCTGGGGTGGGAAAAGCCCTTTTCCAATCCCAAAACCAGCAGGTCACAGAGGAAACATTCCTCCCCTGCTGTCCCAAAGATGCCCACCCCAGGACTGGTGCCACCATCCCCATGTTGCCCATCCTGACATGGGCTGTGGGGTGGTGCCAGCATGGCTGATCTGCCATGTGCCACACAGCCCGTGTGCCTGTGCTTCTGACGGTGACACCTGTCAATGAATTCAGACCAGCGTGCCCCAATGCTGCCACCTTCACCGTGCCAGAGACAGCAGCTTTTGGCAGGGTTGTGGGGCGTGTGGCTGGCACTGACCGTGACTACCCACTGGACAGCCTTGAGTACAGCCTGGAGGGAGGGTCTGCACAGCCCTTCTCCATTGACAGACGCACTGGTGAGCACCTGATGCCTTCCCCAGCCTCTGCCACACCCCATGGCACCTGCTGGTTCCCAGCAGCTCACACTGCCATACAGGCGAGATCCGCGTGGTGGGATCCCTGGACTCCCAGCAGCAGAAGAGCTACAGGCTGGTGGTGCGACTGACAGACATCCACAATGACCTGGACCTGGCAAAGAGGCAGAGCCGCCTGTGTGACGTGTCCGTGCGCCTTCAGGTGCGAGGGTGACCCGTCAGGTGAGCTGTGGTGGGTGCGAGCACTGTGGGTTCCACACTGCTTCCCCCCGCTCCTGGCAGGCTGTGCCAGACCAGGTGCCGGTGTGCATTCCCGAGGTGCAGGAGCTGCGGATCACAGCTGGGTCCCCGGGCAGCCGCCAGCCTGTCACCCGCCTGGTGTGCCACAGCAGCCCTGAAGGTGCCGTGCTGACATACACATTGGTTGGAGGTGAGGAGAGGCCAAGCCACAGCACGAAACAGCCCTTGCCATGGTGTGGCACTGAGTAGACCCTCTTGTCCAGGCAATGAGGACGGGCGCTTTTGGCTGGAAGGGAATGCCCTTGTCTACCTCCCCAATGACCAAGCCCAGCCCCGCACCTTTGTCCTACTGGTGGAGGTGTGGGGCAGCTCTGGTGCCCACCACCGCAGCACTGTGGTGGCCCTGGTGGTGCACGTCACCCCCTGGAGCACCCCAGCACCACCCAGCACCACCACCCAGCACACGGTGAGCAGAACTCACTGCCCAGGTGGTACTCCAGCGTCCATCAAATGTCCCATGCCCCCTCACCCCACTGCCTCCGCAGACGCTGCAGAAGGAGCCGCTGATTGTCACGCGTACGGAGGCCGTGTGGCACCCACCAGCCTGGTTTGTGGCCGTGCTGACCATCTCTGGTGCCCTGCTGCTGGTCATCCTGTGCTGCACGGCCCGTAACGTGTTGTGCAGGTGAGCCCCAGTCCACCTCATGGCACAGCACAGTGAGCAAGACCAGGGGCTCATGGCTGCCTTCTGCTCCTCCCACAGCAACCGGGAGCCTGGCAAGCTGTTCCTAGGCAAGAGGTGAGTGCTACACAGCCAGGGCGGTTTTATTGGCAGTTGTACTGTCCTCACAGGTGACTAGGGGGACACAGCATGTGGAGGATGTTTAATGCACCCCACATTTGGCTGTGGTCTGTGGGTTCGGGTGCCAGGGAGCCGTCTCTGCCCAGGGGAGGGGTGCAGCCCTGGTGGGAGCCATGGGAGCAGAGATAGAGATTTGGCCAGTAGACAGTGATATCAGTGGCCAGGCTGGGGCACAAACTCCCCACTGGACAGGGTGGGACAGCACAGCGCTGATGCCGATGCATGCTGCAGGGCTTGGTCCTAGCACCAGGGCTGAGGTCACTGCAGCTCATCGGGGAAGGCCCCGTTGGACAGAGGTGAGCCCCATTTGTCAGGGAAAGCTCCCAGGGAGGAGGTGAGTAGGCTGAACAACCTCCTTGGAGGACCAGTGACAGTGACAGGCAATGGAGGAGAGAACCTGAGGAGACACTAGATCAGCCAGTGCCAGGTGTCTGCATGGCAAGGAGGAGACATGCAAGCCCATGGGCAGGATAACAGCCATCTCCAGTGGCATAACTGCCCTAAGGTGATGCACAGCTGGGTCCATGTCCATTGGTGAGGCTGGCAACACAGCGCTTGGGTGGCACTGGGACTGTAGCAACCATGCAAGGGAGAATACTCGGGCTCAGCCCCTGTGAGTGGCCCTGGCAGCAGGGGGCTCTGGGGCTGAAACTCCCCCAACACAGCATCCTCTGAGCACAAGAGCGGGGCGTGCCAGCACATGGGGAAACAAGCAGATGTGGTGGCAGACCAGCTTGGTGCTGTTGGACACCAGTGAAAGGTGGTAGTGCTTGGGGGAGCACAGCCCTGCCACAAACCCCTTCTGTGCCAGGGAGCAATCAGGTAGGTGCACGATGGGCTTGATGGGGCCCAGCTGGCAGGGCAAAGCCTGGCTGGCAAACCACTCCCGATAGCATCCCTTGGGGTTGAGACTGGGGGCCCATCACTGATAGCGTGCCCCCCTCTTGCCCTCTTCTTTCTGCAGCTCCTGGGATGTGGTGGAACACAGCAGGGACAAGGAGGAACAGGGACACCCACACGCCAGTAGCCCTGTAAGTGTGTGCCATGGCAGTGAGGGTGGGTGCCCTGCTGGGGAGGCAGGAGAAGCCCTGGGGCCCTCAGCACCCTCTCCTCCTCCCCTGTCTCTCCTCCACACAGGGACAGTTCGATGGCCGTGCTCAGGACCCACGTGAGTGCCCTGTCCCACAGCCCCCGCGGTTCCAGCAGCAGCCTCGGGCTGTGTCCCCCAGGGAAAAGGGGTCTGGAAACAGGAGTCTGAAACAGGGGTCTGGAAACCAAGCCCGCGGGGCAGTGACTGAGTGCTGCCTCCATTTCAGGCACCGGCAGGGACTATCTCTTCAACAGCGTGACTGGGGCTCGACGCTGGATCTGAAGGGCTTGATTTGGTGAGGGGCTCCTTGTGACCCACAGCTCCCTGTGGACCATGCTGGGCAGCGCACAGGGAGCTGGCAGATACCTGGTGTGGTCCCCCCAAGGAGGGGACTCATCCTTTGTGGATGAACCCACTGCCCATGGGGTGCAGGCAGACCGTGAGCCACCTCAGCCAGTGCAGACCTAATAAACGGTGTCAGAGATTGCACACACTGCTGTGATTGCCGTAGGGAGTCCCACTGCTGGGCGGTCCCACTGGTTGTGTCCTGCTGTGGTGGTCATTAGCGCCGTCTCGTCAGGGATGTGGGTGTCATGACCCAGGAGAAGGACAGCAGCAGGGTTGGCACTGCAAAAAATGTACCGAGGGTTTGGGCAGGTCTGCTCCGATCACAGCAGCATCTCTGTAGCCTGTGGATGTGACTCAGCCGGGGTAGTCCTCCTCAGGGGGGTGATCTGGGGCAAGAAAACTCAACCACGGGTAATTTTGAGAAAATTTTGCCCCGAGTCCCATGCCCCTCCCTCAAGCTCTTCTTTGCTCCAGCTCTCGCAGGCGCAAGCGGGTGGGATGAGCAGCTGGTCGGCGGAGGGGACAGGCTGATCATTGGGAGGAAAAGTGAATTAGCGTGGTCGCAGATGAGCGGGACGCCGCAGGAGGAGCTGAGAGTGGCGGGAGGCTTTGAAGGCGTCAGTCAGAGGGAGGTGGGAAACCGGTTATTTGAATTTCAAAGGAGCGCGCCACGGGACGCCTCCCTGGCAGCTCCCAGGGAAATGAGGCGCTGGCGAGATAAGAGGAAAGAGACTAATTTGGGGAGTAGGTGACTAAAGGGAGGAGGGAGAGGGGACAGGGACCAGCCGTGAAATTTCACAGTGAGAGGGGTCACCTGTGTGACCTGGAGGGCCTGGGGGTCCGTTTTGCCCTGAACCCGCAGGAACCATGACCGTTTGGGAATTAAACCCTTTATTGTACCGGAGTGGTGCGCGAGCCTGTCCCACTGGCGAGACCCAGCTCGGAGCGGCAGGCAGGGGGGCTCGGAGAGGCAGCCGGGACGGTTCGGAGCGGCGGCCGGCGGCGGGGGACGGAGCGGTCCCGAGGGCTCGGGGAGGGGAGCTATGCGCGCGGCCGGGGACGGGATCGGATTGAGGAGCAGGGAGCTCTGAGCGCGGAGCGGCCGGGTATGGGTTCGGATCGGGGAGCGCGGCTCGGGCAGTTCGAAGAGGGGAGCGCGGAGTGGCCGGGTGTGGGTTCGGAACGGGAAACACGGAGCGCGGTTCGAATCGGTGAGTACGGAGTGCAGCTCGGGGGCCTCAGAGCGGGGAGCTCTGAGCGCGGAACTGCCGAGAGTGGGCTCGGAGCGCGGAGCCGCGACCCGGGGCGGGGGGCGCGCCCAGCACGCATGGGCCACGCCCATTGGCCGAGCGCACCCCTCTCCCCGCTGGCAGCCAATGAGACGGCGCTGCCAGCGGAGGGGCGGGGCACTGGCGGGCATCACGTGCGCCTAACGTGCGCTGCCGTCCGCACTCGGAAAAGGGCGGAGCGGCTCCGCACTTGAACGACGCCGAGTTGGACCTATCAGTGTTCCCAGAAAGTCCCTGTCGGGCGGGGCGCGGGTTCGGATTGGCGCGAGAGGCGGGGGGGCGGGCTTTGGATGGCGCGGTTGCTATGACGGCCAGCGCCGGGCTCCGCCCGCTCTGCCGCCGCCATCTTGTTGTTGATTCGAGCGGCGGGGAGCGGCGGCGCTGGGGCTTTGCGTCCCGGTGTCCCGGCCGGGCAGGCAGCGCCGGCCCCGGTGAGCCGCGGCGGGCGGGGACTGGGCAGACTGAGGGGCGGGAGGCTGAGCGGAGCGTGCTGCTGTGAAGGGAGAGCCGGGTGCGGCCCCGTGAGGGGAGAGGGGGAACACAGGCATGGCCCCGTGAGCAGCGGGGTGAGGGGGCTGTGAGCAGCGGGGTGGGCCCAGGGGTGGAGGGGTCCATGCGCGGTCCCGTGAGAAGAGGCTGGGAGTGCTCGGCACGTCCCCGTGTGTGCGTGGATGAGAGCCGGGCACTTCCCCGTGCGGGGCTCGCCTGGGGCACGGCCGGGGCGGGGTTCCCCGGGCTGGGCACCGCTGTGCCAGGGCAGGGCCGTGCCCAGCGGGCAGAGCGAGCGTCCCCTCCCTTTGTGCTCTTCCTTTCTTTCCATAGGAGGTGCGCGGAGAAAAGAGCTCGGAAATTGCAGCGGTAACATGAAACCGACATGGTGAGGAGACTGGTGGGGCTGGGGTCCCGTCCGTGCTGCCCACCGGCAGGAGAGGGGTGTGGGTGGCCCCGGGAGCGCCGGCTGCCCCTGTGGGGACACCCGGAGTGCCTGGCAGTCCCCCGAGGCAGGTGTGCTCAAGGGTCTGCAGAGCTGGACCGTAACCAACCTTCCCCGGGGCTTCCAAGTAGGGGTTGGATTAGGGTAGGTGGTACCGACTCCTGTTCATTTTCGAGCTACTGTGAATTTAAACTGGTAGCAGGGTCCATATTCCTTCATTTTTAAGCTCGGGATCAGCCCTTATTTTTTTTCAAGCAATATGCTTTGGTATGTGCTCCCTTTTTTAGTTCAAGCAGTCTTGCTCTGTTTTTGTTCCATCTGCTTTTCCTCCCTTCAGGTTCACCTGGCTTAACTTGGTATTCAGAGCTTCCAGAGCTGGATTCCAAGATCGGCCTTTGCTAATGGAGCACAGAATGGTGCAGGAATAGTGTACAGGAGTTGGGTCTCTGTTGATTCTTAATGTAATGTTTCTATGATCTATGTTTACACAACTATGTGTAAACATAGTTGGTAGCTTGTCTCACAAAATAATACGCTGTAATGTCTTGTGAAAACCTCATTGTAGTGAACTGTCACCTGCAGCTGTTACACTGACACTTGAATGTATGGTCAGACTTTTGATGGAGAAAAATAATTGTATCCTTGTTAAATATCACTGAATTAAGACTTCCATTTCCTTTTCATAGCAATTCTGTAAGGAGCTTCAAAGTGTTTTAGAATTAGGTTTGTCAGTTATCAGGTGTTGTTACTGTAACCCTAAATAGGTCTATTCGATCTGTCCTAATCCTATGTGACAATTTCTTGTTATTGAGACTGAGAAGTACTTTTGTGTGGCTGGGTGAGTTTAGCTCTAACGTAAGGTAAGTGTTTTGTTTTGGAGCTGGAAGGAAAGTGCTAGGTTGTGAAGAGATTTAGGTGTGAGCTCTATAAAGTAAGACAACATTGGGTTTCTGTTTCAACTGCATCAGACTCTTGTTTCGTCCATGTTTGGAATTATCCAAATACTAAGTTTCCTTTTTCTTTCTTAGAGGATGTTTCATACCCTCCCAGCTTTTTCAGCTCAACCATTTCCAGGTGCATGGATGAACAGCCTATGCTATCTTGGTTAGAGCCTGTTAGGTGGATCTCAAGTGTCCTTTCTCATAGCATTGCCTTTGCTTCCTGTCTAATAAGGATTTTTGGGAGAACAGGGGAAATGATCCTTGCCTCCTGGTGGGGGAAGTTGATGTATACAAGGTAATTAACCTAGGAATCTCTGACGGAAAGAGTAGGATGTGCTGGTAGGACCCTCTCTGGGACCCTCTGGTTATTTATTAGGCACTTCATGGCAGTTTTGCATGTTTCTTGCATAGAAAAAGGGCAAGCAAACACAAATATCTGTTGAGATGAGAAAGGGGATAGTTTTTAGGATCTGCTCTCAGTCACCAGTTTCACATTCCGTGTGTGGCTTCACAGGTACTTCAGCTCATGTAAGCTTAGACTGCAACCCATGGAAGGTTCTTTCCTTGTTGCTGGTGCTGTGCAGGTGAGAATCAGAGTTCCCTGACTTATAGACTGATAAAGCTGAAGACAAACTGACTGTTTGTCTCCCCACCTTTGTGGGTGCTTAAATTATTTTGCAGGTGCAAGGGAAGTGGTGGGAACATGGGGCTGGTGCTGGAATGAAGTCTTATCCGTGTTCAGGGTACCCTGCACTGTGACTGTGTAACAGTACAACAATGTATTTTTAGATACCTATTTTCTCATATATAAATTTAACTTTAAACCGTGTATTTACATATGTTTAAAAATTAACAGTAGTGCCCATGCTTCTCTTCTACTTTTGTGAATCATTGTGTGCCTCATCATCAGGTTGACAGCACTGGCCATGTCCTTCTTACAGAAATATTATAGAAAGCAAAATTAGATGTGGTTTGAGATTCCCCTCTCTTGGCAGATTGTGCAAGTCAACTGACTTGGTAGTTATTCTATCTTGCATTGCATGCAGTGAGAAGTCAAGGTTACAGTAGCAAGTGCTCAGAGGTCAAAAAAATGCCCATGCTGGAGTAGTACCGGTGTCCTTAATTGGCTAATTAGCTCTCTGAACAAGCATTATGATTTCTTCTTAATCATGCAGTTGCATGCTCTCATTTCCTGAGCTGCCCGGTTTTGTTTCTTTCCTTCTCTCCTGCACATATTGAGCTTATTCATTTTGGGTAAAATTATCAAACTCTGGAATGTGACCTTGTTGAGCTTGACTGGTGCGAGATGAAGAGTCTTGTACAAGCTTGGAGCTATTTGTTGACCATCTGCTCACAGGACACAGTCTCTTTGGTCCAGTGGATCACCAAATGTTTGTAAATAGGTTTGATCACTTTTCAGATTTCAGTTTTTAGTTGACTTCTCTGTGTCTAAAGGTTTTTGTGGATCTGGTGAATTCTGGCTGGCACTCTCTGTGCTTTCCACTGGGATAAGAAATGTAGGTGCTAAGTTTGAAGTTGGATATCCAGAACCAGCGCTCGAGAAGAGGTATTGTTCTTCCATCTGTGATTGAAATGCAGGTACTGAAGCCATGGAAAATCTGACAGAGGCCTTGATTGTTGCAGTGAAACCCTGGCACTTCACTTGCTGTCAGTGGATTGCCCCAGTCTGTCCATCAGGAATTGGCTTACACCATGTTGGAGATGGGAGCATCACAGTGGAGTGTTGATGCTGGGATTTATAGTCTCAGAACTTAGTATTGACAGAAAGCTGCAGCCTGATTTGTTTCCTCTTGCATTTGACAATGTCTCACTGTCAGTTTTGGTGCTGGACAGGGTTTAGCTTTGAACTTGACTTGCAGAGTTTGTGTACAGCTCTCTGCTTCCTTGTTTATGTAATGTGACTTGCCTAGGAACAACTCCTTCTGACTTTTCAGTCTTTGAGAGTGAATGTATCAAAAAGGCTGGTATGTGCAGAGGGTCCCTAGTGAGCTCTGAAATGGGTGAGCTAGAGAAAAGGAGCGAAAGAAAAGAAAATGGGACAGAAACGTTTGCAAGAGTCATGTCAAGTATTTGTATTACGTGGTGTAAACTGAAGGAACCCTTCAGCTATATGGAGGAGCAGCTAGCAGTCTCCCTCATTTCTATTCCTGATGTGACAGGAATGCAGAGCAGGAAGCTGGCCAGTGTTTAATATCAGATTTGTTGCTGGTGTCGTAGGGGTGGTGGGGGGAGGAAGAGGAAGTGTTTGTGAGTGGCTGCTTAGTTTCTGTTTTGCAGGCATCGCCTGTGCGCAGTGTTGTGCCGCTCTGATGTGGCAGCAGCTGTTATTTTTGGCTTTCCCAGTGTGCTGTTCGGGTAGATGTGCTTCCTAATAGATGCAGTTCTCTTAATCAGTGTGTTGGGCTGCCTGTGCTTCCTGTGTAGTCCCCATTGGTGCAAACCACTCTGCAGATGGTACTGAGGTGCAAGTCATTTGCCTTCATTTATTTCTGTAGGGTCCTCTCTATGCATTTTGAATGGCATTTACTGTGTGTAAAAGACAAGCTTCTTAAGCTTGCTTTTATTTTGCATAACCCCTGTCAGTGTGTGGTCAGTGTCATTCACAATGTTTGAACCCCTTTTAGAGTAAAGGAATAAGCTTTGAGTGCCTCTCTCTCTGCATATGCTGTCCACAGTAATTAAAATGGGTACAGTTGTTTTGTTAAAAAATAACACAGGTGTATCTGCCATAATTATATTAGTAGTAGATCTGTGTCAACCAAATCTGATCAAAGCAATGAAAGGTTCTGAGATGGATGTGCCTGTCCTGGTAGGATGTCACTGCACATATTTGAGAGCTGCGATAGATAAGCTGTCTCTGATTTACCTTTTGTAGTTAGAAAGGTTATCTCCTTTACCAGCTGTCCTGCTGCTTTGCCAAACGCTGCCTCTCTTGTACTGGGGCCTACAGCAGGGCCTGTTCAGCTGCCATGGTTAATACACTCTGTGTCAGCCTTTCTTGCCTAATACCATCTGTGCCTCATGAACCAGGCCTGGTAAGGAACAGTCATGTATCCTGCTCTGCTCCATCCCTAGTTGAGAATCTTCAGCTGAGGCAGCTGGGGACAGGGTGTCCCCCTCAGCCCCACTGGTAGGTTGGGCTCTGACAGATGCTCTTTACCAAGAGTGAGAGCATTTGCATCCTGAAAGGAACTTGCTGTGAATTCTAGTCCCAGAGTCTAGGGAAGGTATGCCCTCAAACATTCTGAATTGACAAGCAAGTAAAGGTCTAAATAAAGGCTAATTTAGCACTTGTTAACTCATTTCCACGCCTCTTGCAGGCTGACTTGCTTCTGGGGTCCTGCTCCCTCTTGAATGTGAGAGGTTGGCTCCATATTCCAGTGACTGCTCAGCCAAAGGAGCTTGGGTGACATCTCTAAGGTAACTTGTTTCTGTTTTGTTCAGAATACATATGCAGCCACCTTAGATATCATGCAAAGAGAAATAAGCTGCTTGCTTTTTACCTCTCCCTTTGTGATTTTACCCTTCAAGTAAGGATACGGTTTGTGGGAGTTACACTCTTATCCTTGGAGGCTTCTTCAGGAACACCCAGGTAAGTGCACTAGCACAGAGTGAAACAGTTCAGTTGTGTTCATTCACCAAATCGGTGTCAGTTCTTTGTAATAAGAACTAAAATTCCTAGATTGGGAGGCTCACTCATACTCTAGTAATTTTGGCCTTCTATGTGACTGATTAGGAGCTGAATCACCTTACAATGATTTCAGAACTCTGTCTACTTTTATTTTTTCCTGTCTATTCTGAGGTTAGTTTACTGGAAGTTGATAAGGCTGATTTGACAGTCTTCCAGGCTCAACTACGTTGCTTTGTGCTGCCCTGAATTGGGAAGAAAGTCTTTCATATCTGTTTTCTCCCAGTTCTTTATCAACAAAGATATGACTGGGTAGTAGTACTTGCGCTATAAGCAGACTCACATGACTTTGTTTTCTTGAGACATGGTATGTTTAACTAGTGGTTGTGTCACACAGTTCACTTTTCTGGTAGGAAGGCCTCTGACCTGTGTGACTAATGGTCTTTATTAGTTTGAAGTGCAACAGGTAATGACCAGAGAAGCTGAGCTTCACAACTATCTTCCTGGGGTAGGGAGAGGAGACAAGTGGTACTTTCTTTTTAGGGGATGCTCCTTTGTCTTTGTCACTGCTGACTTAAATACTGATCTAAAGACAAACTACTGTATAGCTTATATACTCTGTTCTGACATTTCTCTTTTCTTTTTCTCCTTCTGTAGTTCTATGCTGAGCTGTACTTTTTCAAATTTTTTAAATCTCCAGAGCGAGTTAATACAAAATATCACATGATCTTTAATTCCAATTAACATTGTCTGCTGTTGGTATCAAAGTATTTTCAAGCGTTTCCAAAAGTGGGTTTAGAAATCTTAGAAAGGGCACAAGAAGATAGGGCTGACTGTTTGTTCTGTGTCCTTTGACAGTACTGTCTGAGCAGCTTAAGCACGTGTGGGGAGCAGTCATGATCTCATTACAGCTAACTATAGGCGATAAGCAGCTTTGAACACCAAAATCAGTGCACCAGTGAGTGCAGATGTCAGTGAGTTATTTAAAGCAGGAAGGATTTGGGAGAGAAGCCTGTGGGCTACATAGTCCTGTGTGTTACTCAGTGCGTGAATCAAACCATAGAGTAACTTCTATGAAATTGCTGGAGCTGTTGCAGAAGATGAGGTATGGTGCTCTTGCATTGGTTTGTTGGTAAAAAGCTGGTAAAAGTCCTGGAGCTTTGGAAGGCCCTCACACCACTTACTGCTTGGTGGAAGGTTTATTTCACTTTTCCAAGCCGTGATCTGTGTATAAAGCTGTGTGACAGATATGAGGAAAAGACCTGTGGGATTCATGGGGGTTGACTCTCATCCCACAAATATATGGAAAAAAACCCCCCGAACTTCAGTCTTTTGAGTCTGTCCCGAAATAATTGTTGAAACAGTCTGAAGCTCAGTTTGTGTTGAAACAATACATATGCAGGTTTTTTTAGATAGTTTCTTAAACACCCCCACACTTCCCATAATAAAACCCACACCATGTTAATCTCAAAGGTGTGAATTTTACTTAGATTAGGTGTGACACTGTACAAAATGTTTATGGATCCCCTTACTTTTGCAAATAATGGAGTGGTTTGCTTTATTTTCCATTTGAACCAGCTATTGTGAGTGTGTTTTCTTATGCTGTGCAAATGACATTTCCTTTACTTAGACATAAATCTTCTTTATGTAATTGAGGTCTTAATACTTCACAGTTCTTACCACAAGTGTTGACCTGAATACACTTACTAAAATTTGACGGTAAGCTAAATCTGAACCAATAAGCATTATCAGGCATGCTTTATGCTTCTTTTATTTTTATAGAACTGAGGGAAAACCTCTAACTCTATTTTAATCAGATTGAATAGGTAGCACTGTTGTGCATCATGCAGAGTCTGAATAGTTTTTACTCCTCTTCAGGTGCTCTGCATGCTGGCTTTTTTTTTTTTTTTCTTTTCTGTAATTACAACACTTGGGGGTTTCCCCCTTAATTATTCTTAGCTTTAGCTAAGTAAGATTGCAGAAATTTCTATTCCATGGTCTGTGCATTAGTTATGTAGCATACTTAGAGCTGACACTTGCAATGAATTTCAGTAGCTGAGAAAATGGAACCTATTGACAATTTGGGTCACCTAATGACAAAACCCAGTTGTCTTAAAATTTAGTTCCGATTTGTAAAATAGATAAGGGTATTGTATCTCACCAGCCAAAAGTGAGCCAAGGTCTTTATTCACGGCAGTTAAAATATCTTCCTAAAACCTGGCAATTAAAGATCACAGGTTAAATTGTGAAGTGTTTGACTCTTAATGTTTTTTGGAGTTCATCCCATTGGGACATGATAGCCAGAAGAAAATTCAATACCTTTTAAGAATTCTGCTAAAGATCAGTGTTCCGTGGTAGTGAGCCTGCCAGGTTGACTCGTGTGAGTGCAAAGCACTTTCAGTTTCAGGTTTCCTGTCATTTGCAGGTTTTTTTATGATTTTCAAAGAAGAGAACTATATGTTATTTTCTACCCATAATGCTTGTTATTTTGTTTTTCTATTTTTTATTATCTTAGGTTTTTCAGTCTGAGATGATATGCTTTTGGCACCTGTTATCACACTGTATTGATCTGGAAGAGAAAATTACAGGGAAATTGGCTTTCCCTGGCTTTATACAGCCCATGATGTATTGTGGCTGTGAGAATATATGTGATTTAGCAGACTGATGTTGTGTAGAAAAAAGACCAAACCAACCTGCAACATGGTCCTCCAGTGTCTGTAGAAGAATTTAAAGTGTGAAAAACCAAGGTAGCTGTTATACACTTGAGAAATACCTGCTATTAAAAACAAACTTGCCACAGTTTGTGTGACTTCCAAATGTGAGAGTGTGCTGTGCTTTTTTTAGCATATGGGGCAGAAGAAATGTATTTCTTTATGTATGTGCAGGTGCTGCATTTAATTATTGTACATAAACCAATTTGGCAATAGATCAGGTTTGACATACTTAATTTTTGCTTTGGCTTTACATCTCTTATATAACCAGTGGCCTCAGTTGTTGTAAGTGGCACACTAGAAAGCCTGTTGGAAAGAGCTTTGAGAGCCACTTCAGCAGCTTAACATTTAGATAAGATATTGGGAATTTGTGACCTGTAGAGTGTTTACAGGGACTTGTTTACGACTGCTTCAGTGAATAGGAAGTTAAATATAGGCTTTGTTTGTCTGATTCTTCACTTCATTTGAAAAGGAGGAGTTTCTTGTTTCAAACTCTCAAATCTGAGCTGGCTGGTGTGGTAGAGCATTTCAAAGGTCGGTGTATAGGGAGAGTAATAGTGAAGATTTGGAATATTAAGGTCCTTTTGAAAGGTGCTTGAGAAATACTGTGGGGTGAACTGTGTTCAGGGACTGCTGCCTAAGAGCTCTCCTCCTGGATATTTCCTTTTGCAAAGCCAAGTTACGTTGGATCCCTTGGAAGTATGAGGTTTGCTAGAAGAAGAATGGTTGTGTTTGCTCTTCATTAGGTAAAACCATCTTGCAGACATTTTTAAATGCCAGTTTTTGGGTTTTGTCCTCGAAGCTTGGCAAGGTGCTACGTTTGGAAGCTGTGACTAGCTGACCAATGCCTGTATCTCCTGAGAAGATAGCCTCAGGTTCAGATTCCCTTTCATTTCCGCTCAAGTGGCTGGGCCTCCTGTTAATTCTTTGTCCTTTACCTTCCAGAACATACTGCAAGCCACAGAATAACTCCAAGGTATTTTAACAGCTTTTAGATTTTCAGTATGAGTGATTGAAAGCCTTGCAGATTATGCTGATCCTCAAGAGAGTAACAGGATAACAAAAGGCCCAGATCAAAATCCCCTCATGACCCTGACTTGAGTGTCGTGTGTGTTTTGCCATGTTGAATTTTTTAATGTCACAAGGAATGAGAGTATCCTTGTATGAAATTTTCTTTAGAGTTTTATCTACTTGCAGATGAAATTACTACCTTAGCTTTTAGTCCCATCAGATACTATGTCACATATTCTCCTTAATTTAAGTCCTAGCTTTAGTGCATTGCCTTTGTCTAAAGTATGTTTGCCATGACAGATCTCATTATTTCCCATTCCAAACCTCAAAAATGAAATGTTGCCCTTCATCCTTGTATTTTCCATGGCATTGTTTACTTTCTTGCAGCACCTTGAGATTTTTTTTCCCCCTTAATAGAGAGCTCATTTTTTTCTCTTCTCTGTGTTTTTAGTTTGTTTGGTTTTTTAGTGGGTTGACTGTGCAAGAGAATGTACTGTATACAAGAACGTACCTTCCTTTGGTACTTTCTCATGGGGGAAAAACATCACAATGAGATCTCAAGTTGAGAAGTTGTAGCTCTTGTTTTCTTGCATGTGGCCCTTAAGGGTCACCTGCTTAGGAAAATTAAACTGGTATCAAGTAGGGGGCATGGATTTGCAATGTGATTATGTGATTTAACTCCGTGTGGATGTACTTTTAAGGTTGGTTGTGCTACAAATGCTTGAGGCAGCTGCATTAATCAGCATGTTCATCCTTACCTAGGGCAGCTCTGCCAGTGGAATCCCTTAGTATAGATACAGTGACAGTGATAAAATGACACTTGTAAAATAAAGCTTGTTTTGCTGGAGGTATTGAGAAGGTAGAGAGTTATGAGTGCTTTATTTGTCATTGTGACTAGCACTTTTTCCATGGAAAGAAGGATTAGATAGAAAAGTAGAGGCCTGAAATATGTCTTTTCCAGCTGAATTAATTTTTTCATTGGCAATGTAAAGCTGAAAGGGGTTGCAGTGGGAGAGGAGGGCATCCTCTGTCTATTGGGCATAAAAGATTTTACCTATCCCTACAAACCTTGGTATATTTATTCCCAAATGGGTGTCTACTTGAAGTCACAGGGCAATCTGCAGTTCCATTTTCTCATACCATAAATTAAGTAGTGTCCTAGGCATTGGTGTAATCTGGAATACTCTGTTACTGACTGCCTTGCATTTCTCTGACCTTTTTCAGATGCTTAAGAAAGCCCCAGATTTTGTTTAGCATCAATTTTTTGGAATTACATTAGCAGAAGAAACCACTAGATAACAACTGCTCCTTGTGCTTTTGGCACAAAAATTTGTTTACCAGGCTGAAGTGAGTTTGTTTGGATAATCTTGCTTTTATGCTCTTAAGTCTTTCTGTGGGACTGATGTGCTCCTAGATTCTCTTTTCTGCCATATGAGCAGAAAAGCTGCTCAGGGGTTTGGATCTTCAGCCAAACAGCACCACATTCACTTGAAAGAGGTGCCCTAATTTGAGTCTGTATTAACAAACACAATTCAGTTGTTGATGTACTAGGGCACAAATTCCTTAAATGTTGAAAATTTAATTATCAGGTAAGACTAAGTTGAAATAAAGTGCAAGGGGATCATGAAAAGTGAAATGATTACCAAACTGCAGGCTTTTCAGTACAGAATAGAAGTAGCAGGATAGGTAAGTAAACTGTTCCTTTCTGAAAAGGTGTTTCCCTGCTGGCTAAAGTATACCAGGACTGAATGGTTTTACCAAGATCATTGAAATTGTCAGTGAAAGCATCAAAAACAGTAGCCTATTCCTGGTTCTTTCCATTTGGAGAACCTCAGGTAGATTATGATTATCTAAAGAATCTGTTAACCAAATCAGCTGGGCACTTTGCTGACCTGTTAAGCTTCAGCAGATATGTAAGAATAGCTGCATTTCTCCTGGCTTCAAGTGTTTTACGAGTGTTCAGACAGAAGCTGTGCTGTCTGATAAAACCGCATGATGCCATTAGGGGTCTGCCAAATATAAGTGTTTTGTGCTTCCTCGTGTAGAAAAACACAAGTGTAGCTGAGGCAAAATATTTGTTCAGTTTTATCTTCACAGTTAGACAGAGAAAGAGAAAATTCTCATGCATGTGCCCCTTCATTCACTGTCAAACGCTTTTGTGGCTGCTGAAATGCCCTGGTGTATCTCTGCCCGCATATGTGAGATTAAAGTCCTCTTGGGTACTGAAATTCCAGCTCGCATGAGGCTGTGAAGCTGTTAGTGCCTTGCATTCCATGGAGGGGTAGGTGGAGCTTATGCAGACAACGTGTTAAAGTCAGAGTAGTAATCTTTTTGCTCAGAGCTGCTGTTTGTGTATCACCTGCTGTTTTGGCAGAACATCCTCAGGTCAGGATGCTGCTCTGTTGTGGTCTGGTGGTGACAAGAGGCAGAGGTAGAGCCCAAGCTGTGGCTGAGCAGATGTTTGTTTCTGGCCACAACTGAAGATGAGTGTAGTAGCAATGTTTGTTGTTTGGGTCTTAAGCTTGTTCTCTAACAACTCAAATTGTACTGAATAGGCATTGCCACACATTTCTTGAAGGCAGAGGTCCTGTAATCCTCAGTTCCTTTAAGAGAGCCAGTTGCTTGGAATCCCCTTATCTAACACTGTTCATTTCCATATAATTAATTTGCAGGCAGCTCAGAAAAAGGACAATGTATAGATCTGAGGAGGAGATGGATCAGAGTGGTGTCACAGCCCACAGTGTATCATAGGAATTGTAAAGCTGCTTTACAGTGAGCTTGAAGTGAACCAAATCAAACACTGATTTTCAGAGGCCATAAGGGCAAGATTAGCTTGCTTGTGATGGTTCTTTGTGGCAAGTTTGTGTTTGGCTTTGATGCATAACTCTTAGACTTGATAGGTTTAAATATGTATGTTGTCCTAATTTCTAAGGAAACAAAACATTTGTGCTGCTTCCTGAGTACTTGAGCCAGCTTCTGCTCCTTACCAGCTGACTTTGCTCTCCCCTCCCTTTGCATGGGATGTGTTGTTGTTCACAGTGTGCTCTTTGGATGAAGTTCTGGATCTTGACTGCAGGGTCAGTCTCCTCAAAATGAGAAATATTTCTCTTCATGGATCCTAAAGGGCTTCTTAACAGTGGCCATGCTGCATCCTTTGAAAAGTCCATTCTCCTTGTCAGATGGGAATGGGATGTGGGGTCTTGGCTTAGCTTTCCTCTGTAGCCTACATGCATAGCAGAGGCAAAGGAAAAGTGTTTGAATATCTGCTTAAGTTTTCTGAGTAGCAGAGTCTTGCAGGACTGTACTCTGGACGTAAAGAGGAAAGTGCAGCTCTTTTCTATTTTGTTTTTTTGAGCACTGTGAAATGGAAAACAGCACAGATAAACAGTAGCATTGTTTTTCTTGTTAGCCGTGGTAGAAAGAAGAAGGTGGGAGAACTTCTCTCCTCTGGCCCTAATGAGGCCTGTTTGTCTCTTGCATTTTAAAATCTCAACATAAATACGTGGGGTGGTAAGTCACTGCAAAGGGATTTTTGCTTAAGTCAGGTCTCAGCAGCTTGATAGAATGTGGTTTCTGTAACTTGTGGAGGTTTCTGAGCAGTTAATGCGTATCATGCAAGTTTTGCTGCAGTTGTTATTTTTCTATACTTTCTTTTTTTATTATTTTTTTATTTTGGGGAAGTAAGTAGCAGAGTTATTGGGGTAAAGGACAGGGAGCCTGCATTGTGTGTCTGCATCGTGACCTGAGAAGTGAATCAGTTGAGTCATGGGAGTTGAGCTCTAGTGAGTTGTCTGGCCATTTTCTGGCAGGCAGGAGTTCCTGCCAGTGGCTTCAGTTTATGGGTGAAGAAAATCCAGTTTGAATCTGTCTCTGCTGCTGAAGGAGATGCATTTAATAATATCCATGTTTTTGCTGAAGGGATTCATGCTTGAGGCAAAAGCTCTTTCTGGTTTTGTTTTTGTTGTTTGCCTAAGTAAACAATTTTATCATTGGAAGAAGATACTGAAGTTTTCAAATCCATGTTGTTCCCAGAAGGGGGCAGGGGAGACTAGCGAGTTGTGGAGTTTGATAAAAGTACTTTTGTTTGGTTTTGTGACACTTCCGTGCTGGCTTTCAGGCACAGCAGGCACTGCCGCCGCTCTGGCAGTGGGCACATGGCACGATGAGATGCTGCTCGGTGCCAGGAGCCTGCAGCAGGGACCTGGGCTGCAAACCTTCTGTGTCTTGGCTCTCCTTTCTCTTGGGGAGCATTAGAACAGCTCAGAGTTCTCTCCTGCAGTTCCCCCTCATCTGATGCACTGAGATGATACATGTGTTAAAACCATGAGAGAACGGAGTCGTCATAAAACATCCCCATTTCTATACCAAGAGCAATCTGGCCAGTTGGCATCTACCTGGGTGAAAATCTTAGTTCCTTATTCTGTCATCTAGATTTTTCTTCTTAATTAAAGCTGGAAAGAAGCTTCTCCATGAAACTTTCTTAAGGATTTTGAGGAGGGCCTAGGTTTGCTCTTTACAGACCTAACTTCCATTTGCTCAATGAGCTCAGCCTGGCCAACAGTGAGAGGGAGGTTGTTTTGCCAAATGTTTTAGAAATGGGGTCATGCAACTCCAGCAAGTTTGTTTTATGTCTGCAAAGAGACCTGGGGTTTCTTTGACAAGCTGGAATATAGACAGAACAAACTTGGCCATGTTGGTCTGCATTACTGCCTTTGAATAGGGGAAGCAGCTACTTTCTCTCAGGAAGTGCTTCTTACAACATCCCTGATAATTATGACATAACTTCTACCTCTGCATCAGCAGTAAAAGAGTAAACAAAGGCTCTGCTGAATAAGGGGGCTGGATGAGTGATGCACAGACTTGCTTGAGGTATTTGGTGCTCTTTATGCCTGAGTCTTCAGTTGTAAGATCTCCTGGCTCCTGTGTTTAGAGACAAGGTTCAAAGAGGAACCAGCAGTCCAGAAATAAATGGCAACAAAGTAGGGGATTACTTGAGAGAATTTGGGCTGTGTGAGCCCATGGGATCTGATGGTGCTGAGCTGCCCCAGTAACAGTGATGCCAGTCTTGGCCATCGTGGAAAAATCAGAGGTGCTGGCACATCTCTCTGATCCTTGTTGTCAGAATAGGCCCAAAGGATAATCCAGGGTGGTCAGTCTCACTTCAGTCCTGGGAACAGTCAAGGGTCAGGTCCTTTTGGTACACCTTTCTGAGCATGTAAAGGAATGTGACTGGGAACAGTTAGTATGGATTTACTGATGGTAAGTTGTGTCTGACGCACCTCATTGTCTTCTGTGATAAAATAATCGGATTTGTGGATGAGAAAGAGCACTAGAGGCCATTTAGCTTAAGTTTACTGGGTGTTTTGACACTCTCCCACAGTATTCTTGTATGCAAGTTGGGACATTACAGTCTGGATGGGTGGAGTATGAATTCAGGCACATCAGGGAATTCTGAAGAGTAAATGGAGTCAGAGGCGGATGAACGGGTGATTCATAGAGCTCTTTCCACACAGCAGGATGTTAACTTCTGAAAGTAGGCTCTTAATCAGTCTTTTTTTTACTCCTGAATATCATTCTTTGCCACAATGTGATAAGAATGGATGGAAGACAGTATTTAAGAGGCTGTCTGGTTGAAATTCATCAGTCTGGCTCATTATCAGTGTAGAAGATTAATTTGTCTTTTCTTGGGAGGAAGTGGGGGGGGTTCACATGAATGTTCTTCAAGATTACGTTGGGTTTTTTTTCATTCAGTCCTATGTTTATGTGATAGCCACTTAACTATAGTTAAATACAGTACATGGTAGTTTTGGAGATTTTAGTCATATCTATGGAGGATGTGTTTGGAATGCTATGAGGTTGTTTGAAAAGAAGAAAAACAGTCACTCAATTTAAAGTAATTTTTTTTTCAGCTGGTTACAGCCTCTTTGGGTTTGACAAACTGGCTAATATAAAAGTTGAGCTGGAGATTTTCCATCAATCCATATCTCCTGTGTACTTTGAATTCTCCTCAATGCTCCTGAGATACTGTGGATAATCTTTTTGGGATTGCCAGTCTGGAAGGAATACTGATTCCTTAGAGCTGGTCAGGCTAAGGTATATATACTTGTGTTCAAGGAACTGTAATTGCAAAATTCAGTGTGTGGTGTTTGCTTTGGGATTTCTTTTTTTTCCTTTCCTATTCACTGCCTTGCTGCAGCCGGTGGTATATGTTGGCATTGAGAATTCAGTTTAAGCTATCTGGTGTGGTAGTGTGCTAAATTAAGGCACCAGTTACGAGCAAAGAGGTTAATGGTGTTACATAACGTTGGTCTTGAGGTTTTTTGTCACTGCAGAATCAAAAATAGCAATTAGAAGTTCGTTTTTTGTCCTAGTTGTGTATTTTTCTGTGGAGATCAATTATCTGCAACAACTGATTTTTTTTAATCAAAGCTGTTTTTTCTGTTTTAAAAGCATCATAATTCAAAAGTTGAGAACAGTACTAAAAATCCAAGTTCACCACAAGCTGCTTACATTTGTCTTTCAGTCAGTGGTCTCTTGGAAAGCTGTAGATCATTCTTATTTTATAGAACTGCTTAAGGAGTGTAATTTTAGCTCCTCTGCATTTATGACTTTGGTAATAATTCTTCATGGGTTCAGCTCCTTATGGCTTTTGTGCGTCTGTGGTTAACCCTGTAGCTTCTCTGTGCAATTACTGGTTAAAACTCTTAACTCTTGGCTTCACTTTGCTATTGCGCTGTGTAGTCTGAAACAGCCAAAACTATGGAATGTTCTTACAGATGCCTCTGAGAAGATCTTTTGTTGTGTTAGCTAGTACTTTTTTTTTCTTCTGAGAACACTTTACCATTTGTCCCAAATGGGAACTGACTATATCCATTAGGATTAGCCTGTGTGTGTGTGTCTAATCTCATCCTAAATCTCCATTCACAGAGATGCTGGCAGTGTGTTCCTTCCTGTTAAGGTTTCTTTTCATGTTTAGGCTCACATTTTTTGTAATTGTGGAATTCATAATGCATTGTAACTCTGATTACCTTATGAAGAAAAACGGTATATGTTCACCTCCATGGCAGCATGGATTGCTTTACATCTGTGCACTGTTAAGTGACAAGGGAAATGATTCCTGGTTATATTGTCTAGGGAAGAGTCAGGACTTGCTTTGTAGACTCCATTCAGAAGTGTCCAAATGGTGTCTTGTTGGAAGGTGAAAAAAACCCCAAAAGAATGGGGGCAAAATTGTCCTCAGATTCTTGGTTTCTGGTGTATATGAGAAAGAAAGGTTTATGTAACTCAGTGTGCTGCATTCTGCTTCTTGGCTCTCCCTTTGAGGTGCCAGTGTGTTCTTGCAGGGCTTTGCTGCTCCTCACTTCCTGACAGCCCACCTGGGCCTAGTGCTCACTGAGGCTCTGGTTTGGTACATGAGCTGGGGAGCTGTGAACCACATTCACTAGACTTGCCCTAATTTTTTGGCACATGATGATCTCTACTTCTCAGTCTTTCCTTAATTAAATGTCTGCTTTCAGGGTAGTCAGCAGCCTGCATGTGCAGATAAGCTGAATTGGGATTTGAGGAGGGAAGCACTAAGCAGACGTGCAGCTGGATGTGTGACAGCCACAAAGAGTCCCCTCCAGACACCATTGGCTGTGGCTTTCCCTACTTGCATTAGAGATTCCATGTAAAGTCTGGTCTTTGAGTAGCGCTCTTATGAATTTTTCTAATATCTCTCTGCTGATAGGAACGAGGAGATGAGACATAGTATTAATGTGTAATAGCAGTGGGCTGGTAGCTGAGCAGAAGTCTCCCAAGGGTAGGATTCATAATCCTCTTAAAGGAGAGGAGAATCATAGGCTTTGGAAGGTCACCTTTTGCGGGGTGAGAAACAATCCCTGCGCAAAGCTCTGTTGCCTCTGATCAATTCCTCTCCCATTTTCATATATCATCTCACAGCAGAGGAAAATATATCTAGATGAATCCTGCAGGAGTCTTGACCCCTATAAAACTCCTCCTGCCTGAGGTTTGACTACCTGCCAGAAGACAGCTGTGTGTATATGGGTTGATAATCTTGCATGACAGTGTTATGAAGTCTTACTGTATAGAGATACTGGTCTGTTCCTCATGAGACACTGATCGTGCTTTGATCTAAATTGGACCATGTGCTTCTGCATAGTGCTCTGCAGCTTCACTGCTGTTTTACCTTTGCCTTATTTTTGTTGCACCTGTATTTTACTTATATTGGAGAATTGTGAGAAGTTCAGATGTCTAAGTGTAGTCCTAAGTGATAGCTTTACTGAATTTTCTTAATGTTTAAAAGCTCCGTAATATCTGATATTTAAATTGCTGTACTTTCAGTGTTAGTGACTGTGTCAGCAGTCAGGAATTTATTAAAATGAACTTCTTGCTTGTGATTTATGATATTTTAGTGATGTGTTGGAATAGAGATGCTGCAGCATTTGCTCATGAACATAGTGTTTTATTTGAAAGACCTAAGTTTCTTGCAGTATTGTCCCAATACAATGGAAGCTCACTGCTTATTCAAGAAGCAGCCACAACTTCATCTCTGTATTTGCAGGGGTGAATTCTGCATGGAAGTGGCCTGGACTGTTCTTTGAGTGTTCTGTCTTCCACATGGCAGCAAGATGACAAGTAGAAATTGAATTTTCTGCATCTCTGAAGAAAAACTGGGTGTTCCAGGAACCCCCAGTTTGGTGAATGCTGTGTCCAGAGTTAGGTGTTACAAGCAGTGGTAGATGTTGATCATGAGGAAATGGGTGTGAGGCTGAAGTCATGAAACATCCCTTACGAGTAAGTGAAATGCTTCTGAGGAGACCCGACGATGTCCCTACCATTAAGGTCTTGCTGTGCACAGTCAGTGGTGACGTGGTTGGTCTCCAGCAGGTGAGGGGTATGTCCGTAGGTGCAGCTTTTGGAGCTGTGTTGGCTCAAGAGCCCTTTCACGGTGAGGCAGGGGACAGATGAGTAGTGCCAGCTTCATGTCGCCTTCGGTGTTGTTGCAACTCGATTGCTTCACAGTAACTGCTGCAGTGGTTTCCTACACAGAGCCCTTTAGATGGATCAGCTCTTCCTTCCTAAAAAGCTTAGTTGTGTAGAAGTGGTTAGCTTTCTGAAGTGACTTTCTTAATAGTTTAACCAAGGTAAAGAGAGCTTTGGACATAACCCAGGCAGCAGTTTCTAAGAACTCTTTGTTGTTCATGAGTCTGTGTTGTTTGTGTAATGTTGTTGTCACTGTTCCCCCTGGCTTTGCTCCCCAGTACTGCTTGTGCATGCTGCTGCTGTTTGTCATGCCCTAGTTAATCACAACAGGCTGTTCCTCACTCTCCTCTATATATTTTAGCAGCTCTTTTGCTCTGAATGTAATGCTGGTATCAAATAAATTAAAGATTTATTTTTGAGGAAATAGGGCATTTTAAATATTAATGGTGTGTTGTGGAAGATGAAAACATGAAGAATTAGATTGCAGATTTTTTTAATGTACAACTTAAATCTTTTGAATGAAAGCGGTTTTGTATAACTGTTACGTAATTATCTTGTGTTTTATCTATGAGTAAGAGAGCGGCTTCACAGTTGCTTGAAGTTGGACTTTGCCTTTCCTTGGTTCCCCCTTTCTCCCATCTTTTGATGTTGGGGAATTCTTGGTCAGATATGTTAGGGACCTGATCCAACTGAAAACTTTTGTTTTATAAATTACTGTTTGGGTTTCCTACCAGATTGGGTGCTTAATCTAGCTGTCTGCAGGAGTGCTGATGCTGGTGTAAAGAAGATGTCAGGAGAGGTGAAAAAGTTGAATGATCTTTCTGCTGTGAGTGACAACTCACGTCTCTTTAAAGTTGGGGTGAGACTGTTCTCTTGAGCATGTGGTTGCAGGGCAGCTGGAGCTGAATGGAATTGGCTCTGCTACTCTTGGGCCTTCCCTTGCCCTGCTCAGTGATTGTCCCCTTTTACTTTCATTGGGCACTGGCACTAAACCAGTTCAGGAAGCCACATTGGCGAAAACAACTTTTCTTTTTTTCCGGGTTAACTTGTTTGCCAGGCTGGTTTCTGAGCAGGATCAGTGAGTGCCAGTGCTGACTCAGGGGAGAGGATGGGTTTGAAGAATGCTGACTTAGGTTTACTTAAGCTGTCACGGAACTATGCGCTGAGATACATGTTAAGGAACAAAAGGTGAGGTTTGCCAATTAGCAGTTTTTTCAGTTTTGTGTGTCTTCATGGATTGATGTGATGACATCTACAAAAAAGGCTGCTGAACAGCTTAGAGGCTGTCATTTTTGCCTTCTAGAACAGACACAACGGAAACTGTAGAAAACTTGTTTCTGAAGCTGTTTCATTAACATGCCTCCTGCCCTATTCTAGAAGTCAAACCTGAATGGTCATTCAGTCTTTTGTGCCTTGTTTTCAATGAGAAGGCCTTTCACAATGGTGTATGTCTGATGCAGGTACCTATCACCAGCTAAAAAGCAGAGAACTGAGAACCAAGTACTTCCCAATAGGTTCCCCAGCCAACCATCAAAAAAGGAGGTATTTTCAGTTGGCTTTGTTTCAAACAGTATTTGAACTAGTAATTTGGAAAAACCTTCAGTCTGTTTCTCTCATGGTCATTTCTAAAGTGTGCTAGCCTGACATCATTGTTTAGTGCTTATTCTGGTGTTAATATTCCTGTTTGTATTTCCATGTTCAAATCAAAATTCAGCTGCAATTTGAAGAGTTGCCGAAATTGCAGCTAGGCTGCCCTGTTCACTCTTTGAATGTCACAGTCTTCAAATCAGTAGGAATCTGCACATCACGTAGGCTTGTGTTTCCTGAATGGAAGATCACCAAGATCACAATCCTGTGGTTACGCAATTTCTAGGAGAGTTTTGTTTCAGAACTTGGCCCAGAGCTGTTCATCTGCATTAGTGACTTGGTTAGTCATGGTTTTATGTTTATTTCAGCACGCAGACTGCAAAAATGACATACAATTTTGGACAAGCAACAGCTCGAGGGGACTCAGTATCCATGCCTTAGTTGTAGGATACACATCGGTGTGACCTCATTTTGTCTCGTGAAAGGGACCCTCCATGCTGTTGCAAGTGGTGGCAATAAAGTCCCCTATGTGTTCAGTTTAGTCAGTGATCCTGTTCTACAGCAACCATGAAACAAGAGGTGAGCTGGGAGTGCAAACGTTGGCTTTAGGCACAAGGATAACCATCAGCAATTCAGGCACCTTGTGCTGATACAACTGTTTGTACAGCTGCACAATAGATTGGGGATCTGACCTGGGTTGGAAAGTAATCCTTAAAAAAAACAAAACAAAGCACTGGTTTATTTTTAACTGCGATCAGTTCCCCAGTTTTATTCATGGTGAGGCTGCAAACAGTTGTTCCAGTGCAGTGGAGTTGAGTGGGAGGGTGCTGTTCATGCTGCTGCAGCTGTCAAAGGATTGCCTGTGTAACCATGGTCTGAAGAAATGACTGAAGGAGGAGTTAGACACTGATTTGTCTTGGTCAGTGCCAGAAGGAATCTCAACATAATATTGGGTGATTTTTTTAAAGCAAGGCATTTGGATGACATTGGTTTCATTGTGGAGGATCACTTTACAGAGCAACCAAGACAAGCAGGTTTTTTTCCAATATCTGCCCTGTTTTATCAACCTAAAGAGAACGTGGTGGATGAATAAAATACCAGTGTGCACTTTTTTCTTGTGCAGACCAAACTTTTGATGTAGGTGTTTTCACTGTCATTTCCCTATCAGAGAGCTGGAGGCCTAGGTTTTCTTCCTTGATTCGTTGGTTTTACACGTTCTTAAAGCAGAAAAAAATTTGAGGTGTAGGTAGATAATAATTTTTTACTTGACTTTTAACTTCAAATAGATTTTATTTTTTGGGATTTTGGGTGGTTTGTGTTTTTTTCTTCTCTTTTGTGTTTTCCCTTATCTTTCCTTATTTTTTATAAGACTGTGAAGGGCGAAGAGCCAGAAAATATCCCTTCTTTCTCTTTTTTGGTAGCCCCCATAAGGTCTGAAACTGTATGCCCTTGCTCTTGGGTTGGAGGAGTTGACTGTTTTTTCTGTTGCAGAATCCTCACTTTGGCTCCAGTGCTTTGCTCTCTCAGTGTGACAGGTGTAAGGTGCAGCACATTGATTGTTCCTTTCAGTTCCTATCAACCACCCTCTGAAGCCTGAAAACTGCTTTTATTGCTGCACAAGTACTTCCCTTTTCTGGGATTTTGGTGCTTTTGCTGGAAGTTTCCTTCCATGCAATCTGAGAGGATCTTGTCCCATCTTCCCACCAGCTTTTCAGGTGTCTACTGGCTGGGAGGCTGAGGGACACCAGGATGAGGTGCACAACTATTTCTCCTTGTCCAGCCTCTGTGAAGATGTGAGTGGGAGCTCAAGCTCCAGAGGTGTTTGCACATGTGGATGACATCAGCACCTTCCAGCTCGGAGGCCAGCAGTTACTCTGTAGGAGATTAGGCCAAATTGTTTTCCTTGGCTCTGGTGTGATGCCTCCAAGCTCTTCTGGGGCATTTTTAGCCAGGAGAAGATGAGGTAAGAACTTAGGAGGGGCCAGTTGTTCTCTTCACCCCTGTTGTAGCACAAATCTGAGATCTGCTCGCCTGATGCATTGAATTCTACTCTGTTTGGTGGGGCAGCTCCCCAGCGCTGAGCAGCCCTCCTGAGTGCCTTCCATCTGGCCAAGCTCTGCCCACGCTCCCACAAAGTCACACCTCCCTCTTCCTGCCAGCAGTGGCTCAGTGTGCAGTGCATTTGTCCTCTGGTTCAGCACAGCCATCCCCAGCTCTGACTCATTCTCTTGCTGTCAGCAAGTGTGGTGCTTTTACGTGCTCATCTGTCCTGCCTTCCGATGCTGTGGAGGTTGTAGAATTTGGTATCCATAGCTGACATGAAAGTGCAGTTTCTGAATGGACTCCTCCTCATGCTGAACTCAGCGTAGTCATTCCATCATCTTCCTGCTGAGAAGGCATTTGGGTGGTTACCTGGATGATCATGCAGGACTTCCTTAGGAATGTGGCTGGCTTATTTAAGCCTCACTGTCGGGGAAGAGGCCAAGGTCTATGATTAAAGAGTGGGTATGCTTATTTTGTATGAAAACTTTAAACATAGGATTTTTTGAGATAAAAGTGAAATTGTTCCCTCTGCTTATTTAGTGCATAAGTTGAGTTACAAATTCTTTCTGAGTTAGGCTTTGAGCCAAGCTTCTTCAACGGGAATGATGTGAATCGCTTTCCTTTCCCCCTGTCCTGCTATGAATGCAAGGACTAGAATTTTGTGCTTGTTGATGAGTTTGTGAGCCCCATCACTAATGTGAATTCAAAAAATGTCTTTTTTTAAAGGTGGGTTAGGTTGATTCCATGTGGTTTGTGACTATTGAAAGTATGTTTCTTTCTAACTGTTTCTGACTGTTGGATTGGAGAGCTGTGCTGAACAGCAGCTTTTGCATTGGAATAATTTTAAAATAACCTGTATCCAGTGGAGGCTTCTTCCTCTTTGTAAATGATGTGAAGCTAGAAATTAGCTCACAGAAAGCTGAGCAGTGAGGCCCCACAAGCATTGATCTTCCCTAAGCCGTTCTCTAGAAAGTGTCATAATCTCATTTCTCCTATAAAATGCAAAGCTGATATTGGATGACCCTGCTTTCTTAGGCACAGGCTTGGAAAAAAAATCTTCTGGGCTGGTACTGATAAAGCAACCTTTTGTTGTACGAATTCTGTCAGGTCTTGCTGCTATGGAAACTCTGAGGCTTGGACTGCAGCCAGTGCTTTGGAACAGAGAAAGAAGGTGCCCTTTACTACCCAGGCAGGGTGTATTTGTGGCCAGGTGCAGCAGGATTCAGCAGCTCTGCTCCCTCTTGCTCATTCTTCCTGCCTACTGGAGAGGAAAGAGTGGTGACGACCAGACTAGGGCTAGACCTTGTTGCAGCCTCCCCTTTGCAGTGATACTGCCAGCAGTGACAAGGACTGGCAGGTCCCCAGGCAGCCTGTGCCTTCCTGCCAATGTGCTGCATTTCTTCAGTGAGGAAGAGGAGGCCTGGAGAAAAGAGGGGCAAGGGAATTAAATCATATCATCCCTGTTACGTGCGCTCCTCTCCTGCTCCCCAGCATGATGTTATCACAGTAGTGCCAGCTTGTCCAGCATCAGGCCAGACAGGAATACAAGCTGGAAGAGGCCATTTGAGCCCCAGCTTTGGTTACCCTCACGTACAGACAGCTGCATGACAGATGTTCACAAAATGTTGCAGAGTACCTGCTCCATATGTTGCTGAACGTGACAGACCTTTCCTGTTCGTGGTTGTGTGCAAAGACTTGGCTTAAAAAAAAAAAAAGGAAGAAATGAGAAAGAGTGGCTACCCTGTAGTGTGCCAGTGTGAGAAAACGAGTATTGTCTGTGTCCTGGGTCTGAATCCCTAACAGCGACTTCCAGTGCCTCATCCCTGCCAGAAAGCATGCCGTGCTTTTTGCGTAGGTGACAGCAGAAGGGCCTTTGCAATTCTTGCTAATCTGGCCTCTAAGAAAAAAAGCCTTGTTTAACCCCAGATCTAAGCACTGGTTTTAGCGAGTGGTTTCAGCATTCCAGCCAGAGTTAAAAGTGCAGGGCTCAGCCTCTCTTTCTTCAGAAAGAGCTGAAAAGGCTTGGCTTCCGCTCCTTTCTTAGGAAGAGAAGAGGAGAAAATTCTTGGTCTCGCAGGCTGCTGGCAGAAGTGCTGAAGCTTTGTGCTCAGTGTGATGGAAGTATGGCACAAATGATCTGTCGTGGTTTAACCCCGGCAGGCAACGCAGCCCCACATGGCCACTTGCTTACTCCCCTCCTGGTGGGATGGGGAGGAGAATTGGAAGGGTAAAAGTGACAAAACTTAAGGGATGAGATAAAGACAGTTTAACAGGTAAAGCAAAAACTGCATGCAGAAGCAAAGTAGACCAAGGAACTCATTGCCCACTTGCCATGGACAGACAGGTGTTCAGCCATCCCCAGGAAAGCCGGGCTCCATCACAGTAACAGTGACTTGGGAAGACAAACACCAGACAAACAGACAGCCCCCTTCCTTTTTCTTTCCCCAGCTCTGTATCCTAAGCTTGACACCATATGGTCTGGGATATCCCTGGGGCCAGCTGAGGCGTTGCCTCCCAGCTTCTTGTGCACCCTCAGCCTCCTCACTGGTGGGGCAGTGTCAGAAGCAGAACAGGCCTTGACTCTGTGTTAGCCCTGCTCACCAATAACAAAAACATCTCTGTTATCAACACTGTTTTCAGCACAAATCCAACCCACAGACCCATACAGGTTACTAGGAAGAAAAGTAACTCTCAGCTAAAACCAGCAGAGTCTTCAGATCTTTAGGAGACAGAAACGTAGGGTATGACTAAGGACTTGTATTATTAACTTAATTTTACTTCCGTTTCTCTAGGTTCAATCAAGCTCGTGTCTTGGAGTAGATCAGGCTCTTTGCTTGTACACACTGCAGCAATTGGTGCATTTGTGCCCTGTTGTTGAGGCAGAAAGAGGATTGGTGAAAGAAACTCAGCTCATGGCATAGGGTGGAGCCTTAGTGGCTATTGTCCTCTCCAAGCCCTTGTTCACTGCGGTTCCTCCCCCAGCCTCACTGTTGGCATTCTCCTCCTCAGCTGGCATTCTTCAGCAGCTTTTTCTAAGACTTCTGTTTCACTTTGGATGCGTGTATATAGATTGTATTCTACTTCCTGGCCTCAATCTGACCAGCCACACTTGTCATGGTGAGAGCAGCCTGTCCAAAAGGAGTATTTGACAGTAATTCAAGTGTTGGACAAGGTGCATGAGAAGGCTCAGGATTCAAAGCTATGTGCTTAAGCAGGCTAGGAAAGTTTGTAGCTTCCTGGATACCAGGAAGGCTAGATTTCTGTTTCTGTCGTTTCTGTTACATCCTAAGTGTTGCTGCAGGTTCCTGGAGAGTTGCGTTCTCTGCCCAGGGCTCATCTCCATTTACTGCTGACTAGACAGACTTGTCTCAGACGTGTGGGTCAGCGTTTGTGCTGGGAAGTTGATCTCGTAGCACAGGGAGAGACACTTTTTTTTTTTTCACTTTCTTAGATTGAGTTTTCTTCTGTAGAAGTTGGCTCACCCAATCCAGCATGACTAGAAACCACCCTGTTTTTCAGCACAGATACTTCTCCTTTTCTTTGTTAATGAGTCTAACTCACCAGGAACCCATTGACCAAATGCTGTAGTGCTCTTGCCTGCTATTACTGGTATTTTCTATTCTTGTGCTTTGCTCCTGAGTGCTCTGGGGTTGTTAAGGGAAAGTCTGGCTTCTGTCATCGTGACGTGGAGGTCGGTATTTATCCCTCACCTGTGGCCCGTCTCCAGAGTGGCCATCTGCCTTAGCCTTCAGCGTGGCGGGGCCTGAGGGCTGGAGTCTGAGGAGAGGCAGTGCTGGAAACATGGATGTATGCAGGCTGCTTAGTGCAGTCAGTGTTCTTGCTATGTGATGCATCACAATTGAAAACATTTGTTTTCCTCTTTATTTAGAAAAGTAGCTTTACTAATGACTTGTGAAGCATTGTCAGTGTTCCCATACAACAATAAGACGGCTTATAAAGAGCAGGGACATCAGCATCACGGTGTGCTCAGCTGTAATTCTCACACCCCTTGCAGTGCAGCTCTCTGCCCTCACCTCTCACCATGTGTGGCCTCCAAGGCTAGTTTTTCTGTCCCCTTAAGTTACACCATCAGAGAAGACATCCATGTTCTTGTTCTCTGGCCAGGAGCAAGCATGTCCTTGGGTCTGATGCTGCTCTGGTGAGACATCTGTAGTCTTCAGCCAGGGTTCAGTCATGTTTAAAAGGTCCCTGGCAGGGTATTCGAGAGCACAGCAGTTTTTCTGTGAAGGGACATATTCCTTGCTGGAGGGTGCTACTGGTTTTGGGGACAGGGTTTACCCCACTTAATGGGTTAGGACGAGCAGAGTTACCTTGAGTTTCTTACAGAATTTTGCTTGGAAATGTGTGTTACTACAAGAAAACACATCTTACTGCTGCTCTTTATGCCCATCCTGCTAAGAAGTGCTTGAACAGTGAGGTATGCAGATCAGACTTGGAGCAGATCCCCTGGCAGACAGGAGTCTAGACTTAAGTATTGTAGAGCAAATTCTGCTCCAGTGCACGCGTCTCTTCTGGGGAGGATAATGAAATATGGGATGTGGGGTGTGTGTAGTCATGGATAACTCTGCTCCTGAACCTCACCCCCACCTCTCCCCAGTCTGCCTTGATGGGTGCTTTGTCTCACTAAGGAGAGATCAGTCCGGGGAAAGGGGGAGGCCAAACTGGCCTGGATGTTCAGCTGTAGTGGTGGTGGTAGAGGATACCAAAGGGTCTGCTTAGATGAACTGGTCTCCCTCAAGCTGTTTCTTGGATTGGGAGCTGCATTTTACAGCTTAATTGGAAGGACTTGGAATTTTATAAGCCAGCTAAAATAGTTGAACTTATGCCTTTGTTTAACAGACAAAGGATGAGTAATATTTAGAACTTCAAATAGTTTTCTGCTTTATATTTGTTTGAAACTGCTTAGATTCTTCTGCCTTTATTTGTGGATAATGTCCATGTTTAGTAATAACCATTTACTTTGAGTTAGTTTGATGAAAAACACCAAGCTGTATCTGACCTACAAAGTATCTCAAGCCCTGTGGATATCTTCCTCTAAAAATGTTGCCTCTGAAAAGCTGCTTGCCACAAAATATTTTTTCTCACATTCACTTGTACATGCTAAAATACTGCCTGTATCACTGTTTCTTTAGAGTGTGTGGATGAATGTGTGGAGCAGTTGTATCTGGGTTTGGACTCTGTCCCCACCTGATGGCCCAGCTCCTTCTCTTGTGTCACAGCCTCAGAATTTTTTGTTTTTATGGCTGTCACTTCCTCCCAGGAAACCTGCACATCCAAAGCTTGTCATGTTGGGTTTTCATGTTGGGGATGCTGGGGTACTTGGCAGTGAGCCTGGGACACTTGGTGGCCTCAGCCACTTCCCAGGAGCCCTTGGATGACTGCAATCCTGAGCATCATGTGCATGTCTCCTGAGTATGACAACAACTGCCACACAGATAAATCCTGTGCTTCTCTTATCCTGTGAAGTTTAAACTACAGCAAGGTGTGAAATTAAGCTTGTCTTCTGTATTGTTACAAATAGCTGAAAGCTCTCCTTTAGTCATTGGTAAAATGAAAGGAATTGAATCCAAGACAGAGCTGTGTCAGAAAGGGGAGACTTAAGTCTGTGAAGCATTTGTCTGGAACCTGTGAAGTGCTGACCTATTGCAGATGCTGCTGGCACCTTGCTTATTCTTGGATATTAACTACCTTAAACCCAACTAAAACATCTGTGAGTGTCTGCTGCTGAAATTTCTTCTTGTTGATAAAGCAAATAAGAGGGACGAGAGAAATCCCCAGCATGTTTTCGTTTGTGATACAGCTTAGGCTCTGAGTGAGTTTGGAAGACAGATTTTGAGGGATGCCTTGAGTAGACTTTGATACGAGTTGCTACAGAGAGGGACCATCTGTGTTGTGGGGTTTTTTCTTCCCTCCTATTCCCTGGCCCCCGCCTTAAAAGCCAGCTGAATATTCACATCATTCGTCTTGCACTGAATGTGGTGGTGTGGTCGTGTAACCACAAAAGGAAATGTTTTCCATCGGATCAGTGAGATGATTCAACTCAAATGTACGTACACTCATACTATCCCAAAAATCCAGTGCGAGGGAGCGAGCAGGAACGTGTGGACAAGGGTAGAGAAGCTTTGTCTGATGTGGGGAATTTCATTAGACTGGGTTAAATATGTTATCTTCCCTCCTTTTGAACCTCTTGAGCTTCATCTCTGACATGGTAGAATTGGAGGGGAGGAAGAACAGCTCGTGTTCATGCAGAACTTCCCCCAGCCTGGCATTGTTGTGTAGCTGTGGAGACATCCCGTGGCCAGATGAGGAACAGCCTGAGCCGTGTCCCTTGTTCAGGCCTCCAGAATCCCTCAGTTCTTAAATTACTGTTCTTGGCTGTCGCTGTGCGAAGGAACTGGAAATTTGAGGCATTTGGAAACTGTAGTCACCACCTGGTTCTTGTACCAACATTTGGATAACTCATCATTGCAAGGAAATCCTGTGACATTTTCTCCAGCAGCCTCAGGAGCAGCTATGACCTAGGCTGGAAAGGGCAAATCATCTGGAGAGAATTTGTGCAGCTTTACTTTTCCATCATCCTCTGGCTGGGCTGGGCTCTCTGCAAATATTAAAAGAGCATCTGCTTCTCTAAAGCACTTGTAATCTCATTGGCTTTAGTGTATATCTTGCTTACCTCTAGAGAATCAGGGACTTGTTGTGTGTGTAGGTGCTGTGAAAGCATCAGAAAATTGTTGTTCTGAAAGGCTTGGAGTAATAAAGGAGAGAATCTGAGTGGAATCCATTCAGTTACAGCGTACACACAGTCACAGAATGACTGTCTTACTCTGAGTCTTGCATGCCAGTGCTTCAAGAGAAATGAGCAGTAAAGGAGGAAACAGTGTGACAGCAGGAGGTGAACAGAAATTATTTAGTCATTTAGATGTTAAAAATGCAGAGGCACAAGGAGTGGAATTCAGATTCTGGAAATGTTTGTACTGCCTGTGTCAGTCACTGTTACTGATAGGCAGGTGTGGGCTATAGCTCACAGTCTCTGCGCTATTATCACATTCTTACCTTACTGGTAAATCAACAGGGAAGGAAATAATACTTTCTAAAGGTGGGAGGCTCAAAATAGCCATATCTTCTCCTTTCCCTGTCTGTTGTCAATCCTATTGGAGGAGCTCTGCATGGGACTGCCTCCAAATTAGTGTGTGTTTACCTGTAGGATTAAAGAGGTGGTGAGGAGCATGCTGGAACAAGCAGAATGTAAACAGAAAACAGAAGAGGATACAGAGGATACGGATATATATAAATACCATCAACTTTTCCAAGCAAACAGGGAGTCAATGTAAGCGGTCCTTTATTAACAGGAATCTCCTTTGCTGTTCCAGATCACTGCATGGAAGCAGATTGGCAGGATTTCTCCCCTGTGCCTACCTAACCACTGCTGAGCTACCCCTCCCAGCCCATGTGGCTCTCCCCATGCTCCAAGAGTGCAACTGGTGCCCAACGCAATGTGTGTTTGTCAAACCATGGAAGTGGGCAAGTATGGCAAGAATGCCACTCGCTCTGGAGACCGGGGGGTCCTGCTGGAGCCTTTCATTCACCAGGTGGGCGGCCACAGCAGCATGATGCGCTACGATGACCACACTGTCTGCAAGCCCCTCATCACCAGGGAGCAGCGCTTCTACGAGTCTCTGCCCCCAGAAATGAAGGAGTTCACACCTGAATACAAAGGTGAGGCCTCTTGTCATTCCACAATGCAGTTACAGCCTTCAAGAACCTGCCCTTCCATTTATGTGCAGCTGCTGTCATCTTACTGTCTTTTGGTGTCATTTGCAGGCTAGCAATTTGATAGCAGCACTTGAAAAGGAGGAAGTTTTGGGGTTTTGTAGTTGAATGTGTCTCTAGACAGAGAATATGCAGTGTGACAGTTGTAGTCCAGAGTTTCAGGTTATGGATGTGTAACTGAAGTAGTTTTATTACCAAGTTATTGTCAATTACAGCCTTGACCTTGAGCTAATGAAACCAGATCATATACTGAGCATTTGCACATTCCTGTTCCGTAATTTATTGCTTCCTCATCTCATCTCTTTTATGGACCCGTTAGCAGCAAGCTGCTAAAGCAGGAAGTGTGGCTTTCCTAGTGCTGAGGTGCAGCCTTATCCCCAGCTGCTTTGAAGGAGTGGAATTTTCCAGTGTCTGTGTCATTTGTAGGAGGTTGGCAGCTCAGCTGTGTCTTTCAGAAGCTCGATACACTTCCGGCTTTGTGTGTTTGTGTTCAGGATGGTGGTGTGGACAGGTAGCCTTCTGGGAGGCTCAGCATTCCCATTCCCTCTGCTGCTTTGTCTCCATGTGACACTGGGAAGGTGGTGCTTTAGGGGCAGCTGGGACCACCATCTGTTCAGGGTCTTGCCTGTGGATCTGGATGCAGCCTGATCGTCTCAAAGCAGTGTCAGCTTCCCTCATGGTGTTAGCATACCAGTCATGAGTGAGGGGTGCAACAGATGGGTCCTCTTGTACCCTCCAGCCACTCTGGGGCCACACCGTTCTCTAGTGTCCCATCAGAAATCCCACTGAAGCCTTTGTAGTTCCTAGAATGCGTATTCTGTGAGGCTTTCCTGGGAAGGTGTGTTTAAAACCGATGAAGCTGATAGTCCAGATGGAGTCTTGTCTTCTTGAGGTCAGATACTGCCTGGTACCCTAAAGGCATGGGATGTGCACCTCCAACCCAGTGTGAGATGTCATCCCAGGCAGTCTCCTGATAGTCCCAGAAATCCTTCCTACTGATCTGGGGGAGAGGAATATTGTGTGTGATATTTTCTCTCTGAGCACTTGGATGTTACTGGATGTTCCCAGGGATATCCTGAGGAGCACATCCAGGCAGCCAGAGCACTTGGAGTGGCATTTATGTAGTGACATTCTGGAGTCCTGAGCTGCTCTGGAGTTACGTTTGAGCCACCTGAGCCTTGTTAGCATTGTCCTGTGCAGATAAGGAGAAAGGAAGGACAGGAGCACGATGGCCTGCATCAGCTGAGCAGGGCAAGGTTTCCGCACGTTTGGGATGAATCATTCGATTCAGTGCATCTCTCATTTGATACTGCTGGCAGCTATTCAATACTGCTGACAAGCTAATGAAACATTTTGTCATTTCATGTCAGGAGATAGGCTGATGGCCTCATTTTCAGGGCTGGGGCAGTCCCAGAAATGAAGATGTCAGCCCTAACTGGAAGTGTCAGCAGTCCTGCTCTGTGGCTGGCCGGATAGATATATTCTGGGTCGGTATTGTGAAAGATCTGTACCTTCTCTTGGACTCTGGTGCTTTCCAGGAGCCTCCAGAAGGTAAAACTGGACAGGACACGTGGTCCTGCTTGCCTGCACCTGCCAGAGGTAGTTACACTTCCAGGGCCCCCAGTTTTTATTGCTAGGAAGCCCTGGCCCCTTGCAGGTCCCTTTTCTGTGAGACTGGCTGACTTGGGCTAAGTATGGCAGGTGTCACCTCAGCCTTCAGGCTCTGAACTTCATTGCTCTGATGCTGGAAAGCTCCTTTAGCAGAGAAAACACAGTCCTGCTTGGCCAGTGATGTCCCTGTCAACAGCAGGAACACTTCTGCAGGACATAGGTACTTATCCAAACAAACTAGAGATTTATTTCATATGCTTTGCTCCACTCAGCATCTTGGCAGACTGTTCTTGACTCTCTCCAGTTTGACATTTGCTGCAAGATTGAAGGAAGGAAATAAATCACACCCTAAGCCTACCAGCTGCACTTTTGTCCTTATTTCCTGTGGTGGCAGAGCTTCCCCCTCTTTCATTGCTCTGGGTTTGCTTTGCTTTTCTGTGAGCTACATTTTCCTCTCTCCTGCTGTACATTTGTGTACTAGTAGCTGTGTATGCCCTCCCCCAGGAAACAGAACTGACGTGTCATTTCTCCCTGGCAGGTGTGGTATCTGTCTGTTTTGAGGGGGACAGTGATGGCTACATTAACCTGGTGGCCTATCCCTATGTGGAGAACGAGGCTCTGGAGCAGGATGACCTGCCAGAGAGGGACCAGCCACGGCGCAAGCACTCGCGTCGGAGCCTCCACAGGTCAAGCAGTGGCACTGAGCACAAGGAGGAGAAGCCTGGCCTGGCCAGTGACAGCACTGAAAGGTAAAACTTCGAGGGCCAAGTGACAACATGAAGAGCAGGAGATCTCTCTTCCCTACTCCTTGGTGGAGGATGTTTTGCAATTCCTTAAGGTGGCCAGGCTGTTGTGCACTTGCTAGCCTGGCACATTTTGGCGCTGCAAACTGTGTCAGGAGGTTTGCTGGGTCCAGGACCAACTCATCCACGTGAAATGCTTCTGACATGGCATAACCCTCGGCAATGTATCAGATGTGGAACCAAGCATGCAGAGCACATTTTGAACGCTCTTTAGTCCTGGTTATTAACCCAGAGATTTCTTCCCAGGGTATTTTGAATGTGGGTCTCTGCCTTCTCACCCCAGCCAGAGCTCCCAGAGAAACAAGTGTTCCTGCTCGCTCTATCCATTAGAGTACAGCCTGGCAGAGATGATAAATAGACCAGATTCTGGAGCGTGGGTCCACAGCCCAGGGTATGGGTGAGGATTTGCTTTTAAGAAGGTTTGTATTGTGTGCAGCAGGAGAAGCAATAGAAGATGGTTGTGTGCCAGGGGAGGATGTGGCAGTCATAAGTATGTGAAGAACTTACGGATTCTAACAGGCAGGTTTGTTCTGTCTTTACACCAGCAGCATCCAGGAGACGAAGAGTCCCAGGGTGGACTTGCACATCCACTCGGATGTTCCATTTCAGATGTTGGATGGGAACAGCGGCCTGAGCTCCGAGAAGATCAGCTACAACCCCTGGAGCCTGCGCTGCCACAAGCAGCAGCTGAGCCGCATGCGGTCGGAGTCCAAGGACCGGAAGCTGTACAGTATCCTTCGGGAGGCAGAGCTGGGCGTGTCAGCCTGCTGCTGTCCTGGCCTTACCCGTTTGTGCCTGGGGCAGCCAGGCCTGCCTTTCTCTTGGCATTTCTGTCCTTCACACAATGACACTTGAGTTACATGTTCCTTTTTGCTGTTCCTTCCTGCTTCCCATACATCTCGTTCTACCTCCAGGCAGTCTGACTGGCTTCTTCATATGGTTGAAGATGGGTTTGTTGTTTTCTGTGCCTTCAGAAATCACTTCTGCTTTTGCCGATCTTGCGAGGTTGTGGGGTTACTTTGTTTCACCTGGATTCTGTTTTTCCTCACATAGAAACAAACTTTTATTGGCTGTAGACTTCATCTTAACTGCATGGGTTTCCTTCTCCAATTCTCAAGAGTGTGCTTTGAATTCCAGCTTTTATTTTTAAATAGCTTGCATCACTTGCAGAGAAATCATTCTCTTTGGCTGTCCTCTCCTTTTTAAGCACATTTCCTTATTTTTATGAAGTTCCTCTTTCCAAACCAAACACAGTTTCTCTGTAGGTTTAATCTAGCTGTGCTCTGGTTGCCATTTCAGTGTAACATGATGACCTGTGCCTTGTGGGGCTCTTTAGGGCAAACATTTGGGGTTTTTTTCCCCCCTCTTTGAACCAAGCTGCTGCATGGAGTGCCTGGGGTGTGTTCTCAGTGCTGTGCCCCGAAGGGGGGGTTGCCCATTGTGTGCTGGTGACAGAGAGCTCCCGTTACCATTCTGTTTCCTGGCTTTGTCACCTCCCCAGTTGCCCACCACGTGCTGCTGTTCTGGACACACCAACCCTGCCATTACTTGAGCCTTGAGTTTTCAGTCTGTGGGGATTGTATTGTTTATCCATATGGTCAAATGGCTAATTTGATTAGACTTTAAGCTCTCTCTTAATGGATCAGCAGTTCCTGCTGGCATACTGTGTCCTTCCTGACATCAGTGTTTTGTTTTTCAGTTTCCCCTGCTGAATTTCCAGTATACCTGCATGTGACCTCCCTGCTTGCTATTGCCCATTCTACTTTCCAGGCTGTTTCCTTCTACCAGCTCAGTGCCACTGTTTGGATTTTGTCCTTTTCTTCAACTCGCCAAATGGTTTGTCCTGTCTGTTCTTTGATTCCTATTTGCTTGTTGCCCAACCTTATCTCCTGCTGTCCCAAGTCCCAGTCTGTGGTGGCCCCGGGGTGTCTCTGATGGATGAGCTTTCCTTGACACGTCTCCCAGAGTTCCTGTTGCTGGAGAATGTGGTACATCACTTCAAGCTTCCCTGTGTGCTTGATCTGAAGATGGGGACCAGACAGCACGGAGATGATGCCTCTGAGGAGAAGGCTGCTCGGCAGATGAAAAAGTGTGAACAGAGCACTTCTGCCACCTTGGGTGTGCGTGTGTGTGGGATGCAGGTAGGGATCCCCCAGGCTGCAGGTGCTACACGTTCCTTTTTGCAGCTCCCTTTAACCTCCCAGTTAGTATTTCCTGCTGAGCACTGAATTTGAACCTCCCACTGCAGCTAGATACACCAGCATTCATGCTATTTTTGTCTTCATTTCTAAGTCTAAAACAAAGGAACTTACTTCTCCCGAGATAGCCTGCTTTGTCCAGAGCTCTTTTGTTCACAGACAAATAGTGGATTTTCTAATAAAATTATTTTTGTGGCTTAGTGTTCAGCCAGAATCACAGTGCCTGGGGATGAAGGTGTCTGAGATTTCCTTCTGTTCTGCACTGATCGTTAAAATGTTGCTGTCCTGTGCCTGGACCTGCTGTCCTGTGCAGCATTTGCTGCTGGTGCTCTTGTGCAATAATCACTCCTTTCCCCACCTGACGAAGGATCCTGTAACCCAAATCTCTGCCCACAGACTCCGAAGCAATTAGGGCTCCTTGTTAATCATGTGCCACATAATGGCAGTAGGTATTGGCAGCTCCCACTGCCAGAGAATTGTCTGAGTTGCTGTAAGACTTTGCTTTTTAACCCTTAGAGTCAGTTGTGCCACGCCTTTTGGGGCACTAGGACGGATGTGCCGCCTTTTGGGTGTCCTGGGAGAGGACTAGTGCTCAGGCACCCTGTCTGTGCCCATGGGATGCACCCATGAGCTGCTGTGGGATTCAGGGAATGGGCAGAGCTGCATCCTGCTCCTCAATCACAGTGTGGACAGAATGAGTTCCCCCTGCCCTGTCAGTGCAGCTCAGGGCTCTGTGCGTGCCCTTACCCTGTTGCTCCCACTTGATGTGCATTTCCTTTGGTGTTCCAGGTCTATCAGCTGGACACAGGGCATTACTTGTGCAGGAATAAATACTATGGGCGCGGCCTCTCCATCGAAGGCTTCCGCAATGCCCTGTACCAGTATCTCCACAATGGCATTGAGCTGCGCAAGGACCTCTTTGAGCCTGTCCTCGCCAAACTGCGGAGCCTGAAGGCAGTTCTGGAGAGACAGGCCTCCTACCGCTTCTACTCCAGCTCACTCCTCATCATCTACGACGGGAAGGACAGCCGGGCGGGGATGTTCGTGGAGCGCCGACCGGAGACGCGCCTGAAGCGGGTGGACGGCTCTGTCCCAGAGAGCCTCCAGGATGGCGGCAGCTCGGAGCCCGGCTCCTCGGCCCAGCCCAAGGTGGACGTGCGCATGATTGACTTTGCACACAGCACGTTCAAAGGCTTCCGTGATGATCCCACTGTGCACGATGGACCCGACATGGGCTACGTGTTCGGGCTGGAAAGTCTCATCAACATCATGGAACAGATGCGTGAGGAAAACCAGTAGCCCTGGGCTACAGCCTCCTATTCTTGTCCTGGTGGCAGGAGCAGACAAGACCACCCACTACCACAGGAAAAACACAGACAAATTTGGTTTTAAACAACTGTATCGCTCCGTTGTTTTTTAAATGTACTGGGATAGAAGAGCTGAGGTGAGGCAGGATGGAAGAACTCCTCGTGCTGACCAGATGGTTCTGACCGCACTCGCTCTGCCTTCTGGAGGAGGCTCTGTAGACGCCTGCTGGGTATTGGGTGTCCTGGTTCTTCGCTCATCGCATTTGTGTTCTGGAGGGAGGACCTGGACATAGGGGAGAGAAAGCAGGAGAGCCCAGTGCTCTTCATGGGGCTGGAGCTCTGGTGTGAGGAGCCTCCTGCCTCAGGAGCCTCTGCTTTGAAATTCTCCTGATTTATTGGAAAGGGCATCTGTGGGGCACCGGTGAGAAGTCAGGCGCCGGTCCCTGCATTTGGTGTCGCTGGCTCTGCCCTGGGTTTTACTGATGGGGCTTTGCTTTTGATGCTGCCTTTTTCTGCTGTTTGGGCACTGTGAGTAGCCACCCCAAACACAGAAATTAAATGACCAAATGCAACCCTTGGCAGAGCTGTGGCCAGGAGGGAATGCCACACACCTGGAGCTGTGCTCGAGCCTGGGGGCTGCTTGCTCCCTGGTGGCATGGCATGGGCAGGCACGGGGCTCTGCAGGAGTGACTCTGCCCTGGACCACTGACTTGCAAGCACTCAGCTCGTGGGCTAGCAATAGTATCTGTAGCAGTTAACATGACCCCAGCTGTGCAGTGGGGCGTTTTGGACCATTTCAACCCTTCCCCTCCTGTAAAGTAGAGAGTATATCCCTCCAGCACAAAGCTGCCCTCTTCCCCTGGGGACCCTCTGCCCCCAGGCCTTGCTCTTGCAACAGGTCTGGGGGTGGTGGAAGGGGAGGCTAAGGGTTAGGGCTGATCCCTGTCTCCTCCCTGAGGGTCTCCAGGGGCCAGGTGAGGGGTGACCTGGCTGAGCAGTGAGTGCCCCTGTCTTGACTGTTCAGCGCCACTGCCTGACTGTTCAGCTTTGCTTCACGGAGTCAGTCTTTCCCAAAATCAATGTCCCTCAGCCTCCTTTGTTGAGGCATTAACGTTTGATACTGTGGCCTGGTGGTACCAGACCGTACTCTGTTCCACCTCAGCCCGTTTCTGTGCTGGGGCCCTGGCTGCTCCCTCCTGCTCTCTCTGACTTGTTCCATGGCGTTACCATTACCCTGTGTACCTGCAAGGCCGGGGTTGGGGTTTTTTTAAATTACTTCAGGAAAGCTTGTTTGGGGAATACTCGCATGTCGCATGTGTGCCGACTCCGTGTGTGCAGACGCCCCTCGGAAAGCACAGCCACCGCTGCCACAGCAGGCACAGGTCTGTGGCACTGGTGTGGAAGGGGACAGGGGAGGTGCCCGCTTTCTCTGCCTGTCTCCCAGCTCCTCAAAGCTTGCTCAAGCCACCGCTTCCCTCCTGCATTCTGGACGAGGCCCTTTATCCATGGCACACTGCCCTGAACTGGGTTACTTCATCGCTCCTGTGGGTCACTGCCTTGCCCAGGACTTGCAGGATTTTCAGGGAGCAGGTTTGCAGGAGGGAGGGGGCTGGGTGAGTGCTGGAGTGTAGGTACCCACAACAGCCGTGTTATCCCCTGGCCCTGCCCCAGGGTGGCCTATTGCTGCCCACCTCTGCATGTCCTTGTCCCCTGCGGACTGTGCTCGGGCAGGCCAGGCCGCACCTCCTGGGGAGCCCCTTGCTGTCCCCCCGCGCCCATTTCTGCCCTTCCCCACCTCACTGAGTCATGATGGATGGGCCATGCTGCCGGTGCTCAGTGGGAGCCACCTTCCCCCTTCGGACCACTGCGGTGGGACTCTACAGCTTGTATATAGCCTTGGCCCCGTTTGTTTTTACATGAATAACCACCCTGTTTGTGCTTCACAGAGAACCAAAAACCATTAAAGGATCTGTTTTTGTCCGCGGTGTGCTGTGCCTGCCTGTCCCGCCGTCTGAACCCGGGGATGGGGGGCTCGAGTGAACGTCCCTGCCCAGTGCTGCCCTCTTTCCATCGGGGGCGCCTCCTGGCTGCTCCGTCCCGAGAGAGCCCCGGACCCGGGCAGGGTACGGTGGCTGCAGCAACGCCCCGGCCCTAGGGCGAGGGGACCTGGGCGGGCGAGGCGAGCTGGGGCGTGAGGGGCGGGCAGTAGGACCCGGGCGGGCGGTGTGTCAGGGGCGGGCAGTGTGTCAGGGGCGGGCAGTGTGTCAGGGGCGGGCAGTGTGTCAGGGGCGGGCAGTGTGTCAGGGGCGGGCAGTGTGTCAGGGGCGGGCAGTGTGTCAGGGGCGGGCAGTAGGACCCGGGCGGGAGGCAGGACTGCGGCGGGCGGACGGTAGGAGCGGGGCGGGCACTGTGTCAGCGGCAGGCGATAGGAGCGGCGCGGGCGGGGCGGTGCCGCGCGGCGGTGACGCGCCCGGCGCGCCCGGCGCTGACGTGTCGGTGCGGGCGCTGGCGCGGGACACGGGGGATGCGGGCGCTGATCCTGGTTGGCGGCTTTGGGACGCGGCTGCGGCCGCTGACCCTGAGCCGGCCGAAGCCGCTGGTGGAGTTCTGCAACAAGGCGGTGCTGCTCCACCAGCTGGAGGCTCTCCGGCAGGTGGGAGCGCGGGGCGCGGGGGGTGCGGGGGCCGCGCCGCCGCCGGCTGACCCGCGCTCCCGCAGGCGGGCGTCAGCCATGTGGTGCTGGCGGTGAGCTACATGTCGGAGGCGCTGGAGGCCGCCATGCGGGAGCAGGAACAACGGGTAAGGGCCCTTCCGCCTCCCCCCGCCTCCCCCCCGAGCCCGGCCTGTCCCACCGCTCACCCTGTGCCTGCAGCTCGGCATCCGCATCTCCATGTCCCATGAGAAGGAGCCACTGGGCACAGGTAGGATTCGGGTAGGGGCCTGGAGCTGGGTGGCGGGCACAGGCGGGATGGAGATGGTCCGGGGACAGCAGGGTGGGTGCTGGGGGGTACACCGGGATGGGTAGAGCAGGGACTGGGGACGCTGGGAGGGGAGCAGCGTGGGCAGCAGGGTGGGTAGGGATGGGTAGGGCCGGGAGGACCAGGGACAACGGGAGGGGTATGCCAGGATGGACACGGGCAGGACAAGGGAGAGTGGGCTGGGTGAGGATCCACAGGACTGGGGACTTGGGAGGGATGCTGGGACGGGCACAGGTGGGGCCAGCAGAACCCGGGCGCTGGGCTCACCACGTCCCTGCGGCGTCACTCACGGCCGAGCAGCGGGGCCGCTGGCGCTGGCACGGGACCTGCTGGCCGAGGACGGGGAGCCCTTCTTTGTCCTCAACAGCGACGTGATCTGCGAGTTCCCCTTCGCGGCGCTGGCCCGTTTCCACCAGCAGCACGGCGGCGAGGGCTCACTGGTGGTGACCCGTGTGGAGGAGCCGGCCAAGTACGGCGTGGTGGTGTGCGAGGCTGACACCGGCCGCATCTGCCGCTTCGTGGAGAAGCCACGTGTCTTCGTGTCCAACAAGATCAACGCAGGACTCTATATATTTAACCCTGGCATCTTGCAACGCATCCAGGTACGAGCTGGGGTACTGGGCTGGGCCACACTGCGGGGGCCGGGCCCCCTGCTCAGCCCTGTGCCCTGTCCTTGCAGCTGCGCCCCACCTCCATTGAGAAGGAGATTTTCCCAGCCATGGCACAGGATGGGCAGCTCTATGCCATGGAGCTGCAGGGTAAGGCCCTGTGCACAGTGCAGGCAGCATCAGGGGTCTGCACTGCTACCCTCATGCTGGGGCCTGTCACCATGGCTCTGTCCCCACAGGCTTCTGGATGGACATTGGGCAGCCAAAGGACTTCCTTACGGGCATGTGCATGTACCTGCAGGCGCTGCGGGCTCAGCACCCTGAGAAGCTGCACTCAGGGCCTGGTGTTGTAGGGAATGTGCTGGTGGTAAGTGCTCGCCCCCAGCACACCAGCCTGGGGCACACATCATGGGCTCTCTGCATTGTCCCACTGCTGTCCTCGCTGCCATCCTCAAGCCATGCCCTCCTCTTCCCATGCTGGCCAAGCGGCATGGGCTATGCCAAGAGCTCTGTCTGCCCTCCTGACCCTGACAGAGCCCCTGTTCCTTCCAGGACCCCAGTGCCAAGATTGGGGCAAACTGTGTCATCGGCCCCAACGTGACGATCGGGGCCGGCGTGGTGGTGGAGGACGGGGTGCGCATCAAACGCTGCACTGTGCTGGAGGGGGCCCGCATCCGCTCCCATTCCTGGCTGGAGTCCTGCATCGTGGGCTGGAGCTGCTCTGTGGGGCAGTGGGTGAGGATGTGGGTGCCTCTGCAGGGGACTGGGGCTCAGCTCTTGCCCTCCCGCCTCCTTGGGCTGTGACTGCAGGGATGCGCTGGCGCCTGTGGGCAGGAGCAGGAGCCTGGCACTGGGCCCTGAGCCCAGCGGTGTGACAGGGCCTCTCTGGGGCAGGTGCGCATGGAGAACGTGACCGTGCTGGGCGAGGACGTCATTGTCAACGACGAGCTCTACCTCAACGGGGCCAATGTGCTGCCACACAAATCCATCGCCGAGTCCGTGCCAGAGCCGCGCATCATCATGTAGCAGCCCCCAGCAGGCCCTGTGCTCCCAGCTCTCCTTGGATTAAATATTTATATTTCCATTTACTGTTAAGCATCACCTGAGCATGGCCCCCACACCGGGTTGCTCACCAGGGCTGGCCTGGCTTCCCCTCCCCGTGTCTCAGGGCATCACATAAGGAAGAATAATTTAATGCTGCTTTTCATGACGTCAGCCCCAGCCAGGGGCACATTAACAGCCCATACACCCAGCCCAGCCCCCCTGCCCTGGCCCTGGGGCTGCCATGTGTTCCCAGCACAGAGCCGAGGCCTCGGGCTCCCCTCCCTGCGAATGGCCCATGGTGCAGAGAGGCTGCCGGGGAGGGGATGCCGGCCTCTCCCACCCTGCAGCCACCCTGCCCCACGCTGCCACCCTGTGCTGGGTCCTGACCCTCTGGGTGAGGGTCCCACAAACCTGAGCAGGGCAAGCGTTTGGGGAGAAGCCAGCGTGGGGCAGGGGGGCTGCCCCGCTCAGCTGGGGGAGCCCATGGTGCGGGGCCAGGCTCTATGAGCTGGCTGGCTTGGTGAAGTCGTCCACTCCCGTGATGGTGGCCTTGCAGAAGAAGCAGTCCTTGTTGTTCATCAGGTGCTGGTTGATGCAGGCTCTGGGACAGGAGAGGAAAAAGCATGAGCCGAGGGGCTGGGGACTCGGTCATCCTGGTGGGGGTCAAGCATGGGAGCTACTCACTTGCATGACTTGTGGGAGCAGGGCCTGAAGATGGCCGAGATGGGGTGTGCGTAGCAGATGGGGCACAGGTCTTCCTCACTGGTGGGCTGTGGGGATCACCAGGCTGTTAGTGGTGGCAGCCAAAGCCCCACAACCCAGGGCAGCTGTGCCAGAGCCAGGGCTGCTGCCAAGGATTGGGGCAGGGCTGAGGCATGGGGAGAACTCACCAGTGTGGTGGCAGCTGCCTGCTTGGACTCCTCGCTCAGATGGCTCAGCATCTTGTCCACCTTGGCCAGCTCCTCAGCACTGATGTACTCTGTGTCTGGGGGGACAAACTGAGTGTGTGTGGGGTGGATGAGACCCTTGGGCTGCCCTGAGGCTGCAGCTGCCCTTGGGGGCCAGCCAGGACAGGGAGCACTGGCACTGAGAGGGGCAGAATTACTGACTGGCCCTGGACATATCCCTATCCAAGGTGCTACTACTGGGGAGTGGTGGAGAGGAGCACAGGCACCTGTCTCCAGGACTAAAAGAGCTGGGACATGTTGCAGGGGACACAGACACCAGCAGCTCCATTCCTCCCACCCCAGCTGCAGGTGAGTGGTGAGCACAGCCCAGCAGTGCTGACACTTACAGGTGTGCAGGGAGAAGTGGCGCTTGTCCGTGGCCGGGGCGGCAGCTGCCAGGGCCGAGGGCTCAGCGTGGCCCAGCAGGTACTGGATGGAGCGCAGCTGGAAGCAGGGATCCGCCAGCAGCACCGCTGTCGCACGCTCGGTCCTGCCAAGGGACACTGACCTCAGAACACAACCACCCTGCGGTCCCGCACCAGCATCCCCAGCTGGTGGAACCCCTGGGAGCCAGGGAAACAAGCTCAAATGCAGGCAAGGGGCAGAAGCCGTTCTCCTCCTCTGCCACCCCCAGCTCAGGCTCCAGGGATCGATACGGTGCTTCAGTACTTGCTGAGGCTGCAGCCCTCGGAGCGGTGCCTGCCGAGCCTGGGGACCTGTGGGGCGGCTGAAGCAGCCCCGCGGTGTCCTCGGTCACAGCACTGCGGGGGAGAAGGGGAGATGCCCTGCAGATCCTCACGCTGGGGGCTGGGGCTCCCCTGCACCAAGGGGACAGCTCAGGGCAAGCGGGTCCCCTCAGAAGGCAGGAGGGAGCAGTTGTGGCTCTCCCTGGCTTCAACGAGGACAGCCAGGACGGATGAAGGGCACCTTAATGAGTGTCTCCATAGGACACCAGTGCCGTGGCCTGGTCACAGCCCTTGGCAAGAAGCAGAGTTGGCTCTGGCCGGCCCAGGGGCAAGCACAGCCACCCCAGTGGCAGGAGGGGCCAGGGAGCAGCCAGTCAGCACAGGCTGAGCCGGGGTGCAGGGGGTTAACAGCCCCTTGACTCGCAGGAGCCGCAGCCGCCAAATTAGCTTTTTGCTGCCCTAATGGAAACCAATTCCCCAGCACTCCTCTTCCCACTAACCGCCTGAGCTCTGGATAATGACATTCCTGCGTGTCCTTCACCCTGTGGCCACCCCTTCCCTGCCAGCAGCCCGCGGCAACCCCTGGGCCGTGGGGACCCCGCCGGGCTCAGCCCCTCTACTCACCCCAGGGCCGGGGGTCCTGGGGGCTCCCCAGCTCGCGGGGGCTGCTGAGGATGAGGACAGCGGGAAGGACCACGGCTGGGAGATAAGCAGCGCCGCGGGGGTGACCGCCATGCCCACTCCCAGCCTGGGTGCAGGATGGGACACGAGGGGCTCCCAGAGGTGACGATGAGGCGGGTTTATTCCAGCATTCTCCCAGAGGCTGGGCAGTGGCGGAGCAGTCGCTGTATGGATTACAAAGCCGGTCGCAGCTCTCCGGCGGCTGCACACCGGTACGGCCGCAGTGGTCCTCAGCTCCCCTGCGGACAAGCGATCACGCAGGGTCGGTGCCGGCTGCGCATCGCTCTGCCCACTCGCAGGGAGGGCCACGGCCGAGGACCGGGCCAGGGCCACCGCCACCGCCGCGGCCACCACTCCCCGCGCCGGGGCCAATGGGATCCTGCCCGGCCCCCTCGCCGCGCACCGCCCGCGCGTAAATAGGGGCAGGAGCGGGACCGCGCTCCCGGAGCGCGCCCGGCTCCCGGAGATGCTGCCCGGGAGGGAGCCGGACGGGGCTCCCCGGAGGTCGCAGCGTGCGGATGTGTCCCGGCGACGCTGAGAAACTTCGCACTCCAGGGATGAGCAGCTTCAGGCGGCAGCGAGGCGTCCGCCCAGCCCGACACACAGCCCCGGAACGTCCGAGCGCCTCAGCCCCCTGATGCTGATCGCCGGCGCCCACCCGACCCCCGGCAGCCCCCGGCCGGGCGGAGCACAGGTACGAGGCAGCCTCGGGTGAGCCGCGGCAGAGCCGGGCAGGGTGATGCTGCCCTTTAGCTCTATTCAAGGCCCACGGCTGGAATCGGGATCCTCTTTCGCGGGGTGCAAAGGGGCGTCTGTGGATGCTTGGTAGAGTCAAGCCAGCACCGGGGGAGAGAAGGGAGGACGGCGGCAGGTTTTTTCTCGCATCTCATCGAGCCTGGCTGCGCCGCCGGGCTGCACAGAGGCTCCTGTCCGCCACAATGTCCCCGCCGATGCCCGCGGACCCGCTCTGGCCGCGGGTGGCAAAGCTGCTCCTGCTGCTGCTCCAGCTGTGCGCCCCCAGCCGCGCTCCCCGAGCCTCCCCGCAGCCCCACCGCTGCCCCGCTGCCTGCATCTGCACCTCCGACCTGCTGAGCTGCAGCCGGCAGATGCTGCAGCGGGTGCCCCAGGCACTGCCGACGACCACCACTACGCTGGACCTCAGCCACAACGCCCTCACTCAGCTCCACGACCGCTGGCTGGCCGCCCTCCCGCACCTCGAGACCCTTCACATTAGCCACAACCAGATTCGGGACCTTTCTCCGCAGGCTTTCCACAATGCATCCTACCTGCGGCACCTGGACATGTCCTCCAACCACCTGCACGCCGTGGAGACGCACTACTTCGAGGCGCTGGTGAGCTTGGAGGAGCTGCTGCTCTACAACAACCGCATCACGCGGGTGGATGAAAACGCCTTTGCCAAGCTGAGTGGTCTGCGGAAAGTCTACCTGAGCTGGAACAACCTGACCACCTTCCCTTTCCATGCCGTGCAGAGGCTGGGAATCTACAACCTCCGCACACTGGACCTCTCTTCCAACAGCCTGAGCAGCATCCCCGTGGAGGTGCTGGCAGGTCTGCCTGAAAACATTGGCAATGGCCTGTACCTGCACAACAACCCCATCAGGTGCAGCTGCCCGCTCTACCTGATGCTTCAGCGCTGGAATAAGCGAGGTTTCAGCTCTGTGAAGGATTTCTTTGAGGAACACACCTGCAAAGTGTCTGACAACGTGCCCCGGTCCCTGATCAATTTCCTCAAATACAGCCGCATGTTTGAGAACTGCTCGGCGGGCACCGAAGACGCGCACCTCTCGCCCTTGGAGGTGATGGTGGGCCAGCCCATCCTGCTCACCTGTAACACCAGCCTGCCGCACACAGCCATCACCTACATGTGGATCTCCCCTCACCGTGAGCCCATCAAACACCCAGGGAACAGCAACCACACCCTGGAGGTCTACCGCAATGGCAGCCTGAGGATTGCCGTGGCCAAGCCCTGGCACTCAGGGGTCTACGTCGGCTTAGCCATCAACAGCCCCCACAATTTCAGCAGGCTGTGCGAGTTCAATGTGACCGTCCACTACCCCAAGCTGGCTGGGGAGACCTTCAGCACTGGCCTCACGACCCTGCTGGGCTGCATTGTGAGCCTGGTGCTGGTGATCTTCTACTTGTTCCTCACACCGTGCCGCTACTTGGGCTGCTGCAAGAAGCCAGCTCCGCTCAGCCCCCCGCAGGAGTGCAGTGCCCAGTCCTCCATCCTCAGCACCACTCCCCCTGCCACTGACGGGCCAAACCGCAAGGCCAGCGCCAACAAACACGTCGTCTTCCTCGAGCCCATCAGGGAGACACAGAATGGCAAGATCCGCCTGGCCCTCGGTGAGGACTTCCCCGACCCCAAGCACCCCAAGGTCCTGCAGCTCAAGTCGGACTCAGAGTCCATCAGCTCTGTCTTTTCTGACACCCCCATTGTGTCGTAGTAGGGCAGAGCTGGGAGTAGCACCAGGGCCTATCAAGAGTTGGGCTCCTCCCTTAATGCTAGAACAGGGCATCCCGAGTTCCTGGCTTGACCACGACCCATGGGAGTGACTGACATCACCCACAACTGCTTCAGCTCCTGGTGGGTTTTGGACCACAGGCACATTGGTGCCCAGCAAGAGCTCCATGCATAATCCAATGCCAATGGCCTCATTAGCACAAGGGTAACGATGATGAACCCAGCATGCTGGAGAAACCCCCACTTCATTTGGGCACTTGCCCGCCCTAATGGTGACACTGGGGCTGGGGTTCTACCATGTCCCCAGGCATGAGATGCCCAACTTGACACCACCACCACAGACCTCCCCAGGCCAAGGAATAGCTGTGATAAATGGAACACTGTCCTGGCCCATGCCAGGGCCCTTGGGAATGGTGATACCACTGTCCTCTCCCAGCCCATGCCAGTCCCCATCAGCATGCCATGGCTGGGAGCAGGGGGACTGTGACCCCACCACAAGTGGGAGGTACACATCCTCTCCTCAAACATGGCCACGCAGGAGGGACAGAGCTCAGCGCCTGACCAGCCACGCATCCAAGCAAACATTACCAGCTTTTGCTTCCCGAGAAGCTGTAAATTGTCAAGGCAGGATTAGGTGACGAGACACAGCGCCCCAGCCTGCACTGCTCAGAGCTCCCCGTGCCACCAAGGACACCGAGGTCTCCGATGCACCACGCTCCTTCGCTGCTTCTCCTTGAGACGGACACGCTGCTCAAGCACAGCTATTTAGGCAGTAACCTAATCAGCCTATCGATAAATGTGAGTAATCCTCCCCTCTCCTGGGTCGTAATTCTCTAGTTCCATTGGAATAAAAATGCCTATTTTTTTAAGCTCATGCTGGGCTGAGTGTCTCCTTGCCCTTGCAGCAGTGTGCAGCCACCTTGCAGCTCAGGGGCACAGCGGTGGGAGTCTGCGGTCTGAGGGAGCCCTGAATTCCCGCTGGCCTGGCACATGGAGCCAGACAATTTGCACTGGACTGGCAGCCTCTGTTCCCATCAAATGGCGTTCAGGTGGCCTTGGCAAGGGGGTTAAATGTGTTGGTGGCCTGGGGCTGGTGAGAGAGAAGCATTCAGTGGTTTGTCCCTGGGAGGGCAGGTCCCCAGAATGATGCCTGGCAGCTGGGGAAGGAACAGCACCTACTGACACAAGGGCACATCAAGACCCCTAAAGAAACAAGCAGGGTTTAGAAACTGGAGAGGCACCACTTGGGATGGGACTGGCCCTGCCTTTGGCTGAGTCCTGGTGCTCTCTGCAGACAGTTTCCAACTCACTGTCACCTGCACTGCCTTCCCTGGCATTCACCCTTCCTTATTCTGACACAGAAAGTGGTTCTGCCCCTCCAAGACTCCTGCCTGATCCCATAGAGGGTTAAGGGTATCCTACCCATCTGCCAGTCACCAGCATCCCATCCACAATTGGAGCAGGAGCATGTGGCTGTCACATGCACAGCTCAGACACAACAGGGATCACGACCCTTCACGGATCTCACCCCAACCTGCAGCTCCCTATGGCCGAGCGCCCTGGCCCCAAGAGCTGCTGGCAGCCCCGTGACTGGTGGGAGGGGAAAGCCCTTGTGTCATCGGGACCGCACTAGCACACATCCTTCAACTTTTTCAGTCAGGAAACAAGCAGCTTTTTACACAGGAGAAACTCAACTGTGCCCAAATGAAACGGCAAAACCGCTGCCCCACAATCCAAGGAGGGGTGAGTGTTTGGGAGAGCAGCTCTCCTGAGCCAGCTGCAGCCTCCCAGCACCGCTCCTTACCCTGACCTTGCGCGCTCCACGCGATCCGTGCCCCGCGGCCCCGCGGAGGTGACGGGATGTGGAGTGACAGGCCCCGCTGGCCTGTGCCCTCGCTGCCCACACCCGCCACCGCCGGCCCTGTCACCTCGCGTTAGCGCAGCGTCCTGACGAGCCCAGGACGCGCCGGCCACGCGGGCTGCTGCCGGGGGGTGACGAGGTGTGCTGGTGCCAGACACAGAGGTGAGTGGCACCTTGAGGGTGGAGCTGAGGTGCTGCCGTCCCCTGGCTTTGCACTCAGGCAGGGTGGACGGTTTGATTTTGACCTGGGAATGTTTGGGAAGGAGAAGAGACCCAGCTGAGTGCACCCAGGTCCAAAACAGACAAGGGCATTGCTCCAAGCGTGGCCTGCACCTGCCGAGACAGTGCCAAGCCCATGCCAGAGCACGTGCCATATCTAAGCACCACATCTTTCTCCAAAAAGAAAGATGAAGTGCTGCTCTGGAGTTCTGCCCCAGAACTTGGAGCAGGTGTTATCCACCATCACCATCCTTGTCTGTCTCCTCACACATCTTCCCCTTCCCCATTGCCAACATCAGCTTCCCAGGCATTAGTGTTCCTGAAAACCTGCATCCTCAACTGAGGATAATGACTGAAGCCTGGGGAAAGCTCAGGGAGCACAAGAAATGCTCCCAGGGACCTCTCCAGGGACACACCAGCCTGGAGAAGCCCAGGAGAGCTCTTCCAGGATGACTGCAGTTCTCCTATCCCTGCAGGAAAGCTGAGGCTTGCTCTCTGGGGACTTGCTCTGAGGTTTGTATCTATGCTGCCCTCAAGGGATCCTGCTGCCTTTACCCAAGAAAATCCTGCCACTGCTTTTCACACCTTCCTGGTGCTCAGAAAGGATCCCACATCACATTGCTGATCCAATGAGCACTGGGAGGCAGTTTGAACTGTTGAAGCAGTTCATTAAGCAGCCTGAAAGGCAGAACATCTCAGCAAGGAAAGATCAGCCAGGAGCACAGCCTCTCTGACAGGCAGGAGTTGGGAAACCTAATGGATGTTCCCCAAGGAATACACTGTCCTCTCTTGGCAGCCATCAGCACCATTACAGCCCTGGCTCCCTGCCAAACTTCCCTCCTGCTCCTTGACTCTGCAGGGTAAAGTAATGGGTCAGCACAAAGCCCAGTGGCCCTGGCATGCAGGGACCTGTGCCAGCATGCATGGGCATAAGGACTAGCTTTGGAATAAGGACTAGCTCTGGGATAAGGACTAGCTTTAGAGATCAGCATCCAATGCTGACTCCTGTCTCCCCTGGCACTTCACACCTCAGCCAGGAAAATGTGGGTGCGCTGAATGCCAGTCCCATCCTGTCCTCCTATTGCCAGGGATGGACTGGGATCTTCTGATCTTTCCAGTGGAGGTGATCCCAAAATCATTTAGCAACTGAGCAAAGTCTTTTTAGCCTTTCTCTCCCACCTAGTCTTGTGCCTCCTTACCTTTCTGCTCACCAACACGTTACTTCTACCCAGGTAACCTTTCTGTCTCCTCCCTCCTCCCAGTCCACCTTTGCACCAATCTGTAGTGTGCAAAGGAGAAGTGTGGGGACCTAGACAGAAATATTCCAACATCACACCAGCCCAGTGCTGCTTCTGGCAGGTCCCACTGGCTCCTGCTCAGCATCCCACATGGTTATTTCTGGCCCAGGATCCCTGTTCTGTGCTTTGATGACTGGTACCACCACGTTCCTGGTGAGCACAGTGCTTTTCCCTCTGTCTTCTCCATCTTTCATGTAGAAGCCCCTGGGAGATGCACCTTGAAGGCTGTTTAGGACTTGTCCTGTACAGTTCACTGCAGACTGGTTGCCAGGCTCCTTGCACACGCCCTAACCCTCTCCTCACCCTGACAGCATCATCCCCCTGCCTCCGAGGGGATGGAGGGAGCATGCGGGAAGCCCGAGGAGCAGAGCAGTGGGTGAGCCCTGACACAACACAGCTCATCTCCACTCTGGAATGGCCACTCACTTCCCACAAAGCCAGTCCTAATTACAGCGTGCCCTCACACACAGGGGACCACAGCCTCACCTCTTCCCTGCCGCTCATTCTCGCCAGGATCCTGACACCAGCTCTGGCCAACGCCGCTCCATTAGCTCACTCTAAAGGAGGCTTAATAGAAAATCTGCTCAATTATTTAGCAAGCAGACAAACGGGGGGATGATACTGCCTGAAGGCAGCCAGGGTCTGTGGTGTGGATTCAGCCCAGCTCCTGGCTCAGCCAGGCAGATCTCGCCTTCCCTCTCCTCCCCACTCAGTCATTAAGGCTGGCAGAGGCAGCACAGGGACATCCCTGCCCTTGGCCCTGAGACTCCCCAGTGCTGCCCAACAGCTCTCAGACCCAAGGGCTGAGAGGGGGCACTGAAGTTTCAGCTCACCACAAGCAGCACCAGCCCATCCTGCCCGACCCAGCAAGGAAATGCATCTCTACCCTCTCGAAAGCACAGCCTGCTCCATTCAGGGACTACGGCAAATGATGGATCAACTATCTCACCACAGCCTGGCCTGGGCAATGTTCCCTTTCCTTGTGCTTAATGGCTCTGTTTGATGCCAGGAGGCCATAGCAAGAGGACTTGATGAGGCCTGGATGAGCCTCCTGTGCTGGAAAAGGAACAGCCAAGGCATCTGACTGCAGGCCGATAACGCGACTCGATGAGTTGGCAGGGCCCTGGCTTTACTTACATCCCTACTGGAATGTTCTGGTCCCGTAAATGGGATTTAATTCCTTCAGTACCAGATGAGTCCATTCTCTATGTCCCAGGTGTTTGCAGCACCTTCCAACCTGGGACAGTGTCTGCTTGGTGGGTTATAGGCAACCAGAAAAAACACAGCCAAACCAAGGAAGTCTCCCAAGGTCCTGTCCCTGTCCTCATTCTCTGAGGCACAGACTCTTCTCAGGGAACCAGTCAGGGTTACCCTGTTCCTGGTAATTCCCACAGGGACGTTCCTACGTGCAAATGTGGGTTGGAAAATCTCTGTGTTAATGATTTCTGACAATCTGGGAGTTACCAAATGGCACCTGGAAGAGATTTCTACCTGGTTCCAGCACTGCCCAGGCAGAGTGCTTCTGTGGAAGGACAAAAGCCCATCCTGTTATCCTGCTTACTGCACTGAAAGGGAGAAAAGGAAAAGGAAAAGGAAAGCTGTCTTTGCAAGAGTTCACATAAATGGATCTGCTCTGGAGAGCCTGGTTACATACAGGACCCTTTAAATCACTTGAGTTACTTGAGCCATGGCAATCATCTCCCACGGGAGCATACAGACGTGAGGAAGGTTTGAATTCTCCTTTTCCGTTCCTCTTATTCATGCACCTGAAGACAGATGCTTCCCATTGCCAAGCTTTGGGCCAGCTGTCATTGACACGTACCATCTCCCTGGGTTTTGCGTGACTGTTGCCCTGGCTGCACTTCCAGCCTTCAGCACCCTGTGGTGATGGTGCCTTGCACACAGGATCAAACCAGGGCTGAGCCCTTGAGGAATGCAAAGGCAGCAGAAAAGCCTCAGTGGTTCCTCTCACACCTGCTGGTTTTCTCCATCCCATCTCTGTTTGTTATTTTTCAGTGTGGCTGCACAGAGCAGAACCATTCCCTAAGTGGGGTGCAACATCCAGTCCTCAATTCAGAGTGCTGCAAAGAGGGTGGAGGGCTCCGTCCTCCCTTCCCTGAGATGTACTCTGCCTTAGATCTTTGGCTGGTCTCTGCCACCAGGCTGCCTATTCCCTCTGATCAGGCAGCTGCAGAGGGTCTCCAAGCCACCTGCCTCAGTTCCTTTGTCTTGACTGACCTCAGTGGCTCCCCTGCAACATTTGCTTGCCTTTTATAGATCATTGACGTATCAAACCTCAGGTTTAGTGCATTGCTTTGCAAAATCACATAGAAGCATTTTGGTTTATAGGTATTTTTCCTTGGGCCTCCTCCTGTTCCACCTTCTGCTGCTCCTGCTCTGTTAGGTACACCTTAAGGACATGATGCTTTTCACGCATCATTCCACTATTTTGTATTTATTTCTCCTTTCCAGTGCTCAGGGAAGTGATTACAAAACCCTTGAACATCAGAGATTTGCTACCTCCCTAGAGCACACTGCCTCTAGTTTGTGATGGTGCAGATCATGGCATGCAGGATGCTACTGGCACCCAGGGGACAGTGCCACTTGGGGATGACACTGGCTGCCTGGAATTCACAAACCTAAAGCACAACTGGCTTTTCAGGAAAAGGACGCAGTTTAGAAGCTTTCTATCTTCCCAGGACTCCCTGCAGGCCAGGAAGGATGTGACTGATATCCCACTACCATCTCCTCAGTGCTCTCTGGAGTTTAATAAACTAAGGGACAACACTTCCCCATTTTGACCTGATGAGTAACCTGGCCTGGGACAGATGCTCAAGGGAGAGACAGTCAGGGAAGGACTTCTCATTCTGGCATGCAGGGAGCTGCTTTATCACCTCCCCCTTCCCTCCAGGAAGAAGTGTCTAGTTGTGGCATCAAATTCTTGATGTTTGCCCTTTTCACGCAGCAAGGTTCTGGGGGAGAGCAAAATCCACCCCTGCTCACAGCCCAGAAAGGCCAGTGATCAAAGACCTTGTGCCCAGGTTTTGGGACTGTCACACTTGGAGCTGTGAGACTGGTGCAGCAGGCATGGGAGGCAGGTTATAATTAGATATATTTGTGTACATCTTTGAGTCCTTGAGAGAAGAAGCTGAAAGACTGGCTGCAGGGCTGAGCCGCTCGGCCAGATGGGACTCTGCTCTCTGCAAAGCCAGCGACTATCGATTCTCCAAACATGAAAACCAGGATGAACAGCACAGGCAGGAGAGCCCCACCTCCTACAGCACACGGTGACCAGGCAAGACACCTACAAATGACACTGGCAGACAGCAAAGGCAGGGCTGCAGACTGTCAGAATTAGTCTGTTTGCGGGACTCGGTACAAGCAGACACAGACACACATAAATGACCAGGTCAGCTGTGGCTTTGTCCAGCCACATCATTCCCTCAGTGCTGCCTCTCTGAGTAATTGGATACCATAAAGACAAGATTTGTTCCATTTTAAAACCAGCATCTCCCAAGTGCCTGGACAGGGCTTGTCTCACTTTTGTGCCACAGGTCTGGGCAGCCAGAGAGCTCTGCACACATTCTGATGCCTTCCTGAGACAGGTCCAGGGTGAAGGAGCTTCAGTGAACTCCCTTCCAGCCATCACTGTGTGCTGCAGCACTCTGCCTGTGTCACCACGCCAGCACAGCTCTATCACATGCAGCACACACAGCTTCCAACAGCAGCTGTCCTGTCACACAGTGCCAGACCCCATCCCAAGGAGGAAGGTGCACATGGTGCTGTCTGTATAGCATCTCACAGCCACCTCTCACAAGGGTTTTTCATCACCATAGGAAGGGGTTTTGAACATAGCAGCAGCACTGGGATGCAATTGCTGCAGGGGCATGTGACCCTTTGGCTTCTGCCTGTTCCACACCCATCAGTCTCACCTTGCTTTGGTCCCCACACACTCTCATTGCTCCTTCAACACCTCCCATGGCACCACGGCAGCACCCACAGCAATGCTGCATGCAGTGACCCCGTGCTTTGGAAGGCAAAAGCCACTCACCCCTGAACATCAGTGTCCACCAGCAGCCGGACCAGTATCCCTGTAACGGCCACAAGGATTGGGTAATGGTCCACGCTCTCCAGCCCTACAGATACAAAAGAGAAAGGTAAAAGCCTCAGCAGGGCAAGTCTGAGGTCTGATCCCATCCACCTCTGCACTGACCTTTTGTACAAACCATGCCTCCCTTCCCAAGGGCATGCTTCCAGCATATTTTCCATGGAGAGGGACAGAGGATTAATGCGTGGACTTACCTGGCAGACGGAGGTTGACCACTCTGTCAAACAAGTTCCTTTCAGCTGTCACACGGTTCAGCACCTGGTTCAAGAGCTGTGTAGGGAAAAGCAGAGAGGGTTTGTATTTTCTGGGTGGGCCTTCCTGTGAGCAGCATCCGAAGAGCTTTGGGGCAGCATGTCCTTACAGTTCAGGCTCAGTGCCTGAGAGCTGGAGGATGCACAGAGGGAGGCTCAGAGTACACACCTGGCTTGGCTCAGGCATGGAAGGAGTGGTACCACACCACAGTGGTTGTACCAGACCAAAACCTCCCAGGGAAACGTCAGTCTGAGGTCAAGACACCTGAATGTCAGCACCTTCCACGTAAATCTGAATTCCCACCTACAGAAGCCAAGCTACTTCTGCAGATGAAAGCTCCTGGCAAGCAAAAGCTATAGTCCCCAGGACAGCCACAGCCTGTGAAGAGTGAGCTGGCAGCTGTGGGCAAAAGCAGTGTCAGCAGGGTGAAGCACAATCCAGGTCCTGCCCTGCCTGGAGCTAGCAGCAGGATGGACCTACCAGCCCTGAAGCACAGGGTGAGTGCAGAGAGCAATCTGTAGAGATGGAATCAGCTGTAAAGAGACTTAATTAGCCACCATTAGCTCTCACCCAAACCCCCAGTGGGAGGAGTGGGGACTGCTCCAGGCTTCACACAAGTGCTGCAAGCTGAGCACCATCTCTCAAAAGCAGCATCCCACTTCCTGTCGCCCCAAAGCACAACAGCAGAACACTGCACCCTCTGTGGGCAAGTTCAGTGGGGAGCACGGCTTTATAGCAGCACCACGTGGCAAGGGGGAAGCTGCAGCCCCCCACTCTGCTGCACATTCCCCAGTTTGCCTAAGCCACCAGCTAAGAGCCGCTTGCTTCTCACCCAGCTGAGCACTTCCCTCACGATTGTGGTACCAGACCCCATTATGTCTTGCTTTGCTTCATCTGCTCAGAGCCCTGAGTCTCAACCTTTGGGGTACAGGTGAGGTACATCTGACTGCTCCCCACCAGTCCAGCTTGTACGAGGGCAGCTTGTCCCCAGGGCTTGCCAGGATTGCTCATGCTTTAGAAAATAAATTAATTTACTGGAGCCTAAGGGATGTTGTGGTTGGAATGGGACTGTCCCAGTGACCCTGGCAGGGAAGTGAGGACATTTGGTACCATATTCTAGGACTGAGGGATAAAGGACCAAGATGCCTGCCCAAATATTGGAGTGTGTGCCCTGTGAAGCCAGCTATACTGTCCACAGCTCTTTGCCCAGATATACCACACCTCCTCTCCAGATTTCATGACACTGCTTGTCACAGGAGAATTCAGCATTTACTGGCCCCTCTGAAGGAAGATTTAAGCAGCTGTCACCCTCCCTCCCAGTACAGGTAGAAATCAGCTGTGACCAGACCAGTTGCGAAGCAGGGGAGCAGTTGATATGTAGAGATTTTAGGGAACACCACTTGTTCTGCAGCAGCTGTGTGTGCTGTAGCAGCTCTAAGCACTACAGCACTTGCAGCAGGAGCCCTCAGTTCAACACACATCTGGAAAGAGGGCAGAGGAGTCCCCATGCCCCTCCAGATGCTGTTTCTTCACTCAGGATGATACCTGGGCAAGCCTCCGAAGCAGCAGCTCTGACGACGGACGATTCCAGTCGAGGAAGATCTCTGGTGCCAGCGTGACGGTCATTTCCAGCACCCTGAGCAGGCTCACTGACAGGTCAAAGCAGGTGGCACACACCTTCAGCTGCCGGCTGTCCACAAAGTTCCTCTCCAGCCGCTCTGCTGCCTGCTGGATCTGCCAAGCAATGGAGACAGCTTAAAAAGGTGCCACATCCCAAAAGGAGGGCTGCAACCCCCAGCCCAGCTCAGCTCAGCACACCAGGCACCACTCCACACCCAACCCTGAGGGTTGTGCCTTGAGCCTTGCTGCGTTCAGGACACAGCACAGCACCCATCGAGTGCTGCGTCCCACAGCCCCGGGTGGCACACCCACCTCCTGAATCATGCCAATGAACTCGGAGAAAGCCCAGTTCAGCTGGTTCAGGACACTGTTGAGGAAGCTGGGGGCCAGGTCACGGTCGCTGCGGAGCAGGTCTGCCATGTGCCGCTGCAGCAAGGTGGAGGGACACGGCTCTGAAACCAGACAGTGATAGCTTCAGTGGCCTGGTCCTGGGGCAGCCACGAGTGAGAGGCAGGGGCAGGCTGAGAAACCAGTCCTGGGCTTGGGAAATGTTGGTCTGTGCCTTACAGTAAGCAGAGATGGCAAGGCACTGGGAGCTGGCGCAAGGACTATTCTGAGCAGTGACTGCTCCTGTTGGGCCTCCAAGCACTTTTTTGCAATGCCAGCCTGAATTAACCACGGAAGAGCCCTCTGTGCTTGCTGCTGCCCACATGCACAGGAGCACTGCCCTGCAGCTCAGTATCCCTCCTGCTCAGCTCTGTAGAGGCCCGTGGTCAACTCAGCATTAATTGCTCCTGATATCAGTGAGGCAGCAGCTGCCCAGAGCCAGCACGGACACCCTGGCCTCACATGGCTGTCCCTGTCTGCCTGCATCTGGGGAGGAAGGTACTCAGTAAAACCTACCCCTGAGAGGCTTCCGTATGGAGCTGGGGCTGGTTCTGCCTTTAGCAGGCTCAGGCAGAGCTGCCCATGCTCCCCAGCCAGGAGCAGCTCAAGCACACACAAATCCCCTTGGTTACATGGCATCTCATCTCCAGGCTTCCTCACTATGAAGAGCTGGGAAACAGTCAGGGCTGTGTGGAACACCAGCCCCCATGGATGGGCAGGGAAAGGCAGGGAGCACAAATGGGACAGATGCTTCTCATCAGCAGAAGGACCCACTGTCAGTGAGAGGCTCACAAAACATTCAACATTACGAGGGAAGGGTACTGGAGTTCAACCCAAAATTCAGGGCTTCGAAAGAGAAACTTGAGCAGATGTACAACTATAGGGCAAAAACCCCCAATCTAACTAAATTTCTCTCTACTAGAAGCTGTTAGTAAGAGCAGGTGGAAACTCTTGCAGCACCAGCACTGCTGTGCCCAGAGGAACAAGCTGTGCTGCAACTGCAGAAGCTCTCTGGGGTTGCAGCCTACTCGAAGGGACAGTGTGGGCAAAGGAAACACCGGACAACTTCTGTCACATCCCTAGGGATCAAGAAGCAAGGCATAACTACAGCAGAATGTTAGGTGGGATTAGCAAAGCCAGAGAGGGATGGCAGGAGACCGTCATCTGAAATGGGAACAGGATAAATTATTGTGTGAATACCCACCAGCAAGTGCAATGAACTTCTGTTTTTATGGAGGACACGCGCTGAATCTCACAGTGCATAATAACCCCAGGCAGGCCAGTGCCCTGGCTTTGATCCTGCCTAAAAGCTCATTTTTGGGAGGGATTTCATCAAAACAAATGTCTTTGATGTCCTGCTCCCACCCACATGTACTTTCCCAGCCCTTGGCTACATGTGGCTCAGGGACCGGCCAGACATCCTTTTAACATATCTATTGGTCCTCTGGGGATTTCTTGCCCAGTGTCCTCTGAAACTGTGTAAGTCTTTAGCACTAACATGTCCCAGAGCAACATTCCACAGTTCAGTTGTGTGCAGCAGGAGGAATTCAGATTGGAGCTTGGCTCCTACTTGCTTTATTTGTTAATATTTATTCTCTGTAACCCCTTCCTTCTGGTGGGAGAGGTGGCAAGATGCTCCTCTCCCGTCACTCCCTCCAGTTAGCCATGATTCCAGACTTTCATGACAGTCTTTTGAATGGGAACAGCCCCAGACAGTGCAGTTTCTCACACTGAAACTGTCCCATCTTTGACCCCTTCACCACCCTTCCCTGAACCCTGACACCTCTCCCAGGTTTTCTTTGGAGAGGTGGAATCAGAACCACACACAGCATCCAAACCATAGCGCGTGGCAGATTTGCACAAAGGCACAGTGTGGGTTTGGTTTTATTCTGTTTCCCTTTCCTCGTAATTGCTGTTGTGTAATTTGTTCCTTGGACTGGACATCAAACTGCTCCTTTCCAAAAGATCACACTAGGTTGCCAGTTCAAGGATAATGCTCCTGAGGTACAAGTGGAGAAGCCCAGGAGTCAGTGCTGGAGCCCACCTTGTCTTCTCTGTCAGTGATGGATGAAGAGGTACAGCACACTCTTATCTCACCACTCTGGTGACACATCACACCTGGTGATGCTGAATTCCACCCATGTTTTCTCTCCCAGTCATTCAGAATTAGAAGGTCTTTTGGCAGGGTTAAGTTTTTTGTGCCTTCTTTTCCCCAGTCTCTCTTCAACATGTAAAAACTGCTTTGTATTGAAAATGCTGACATACTAGCCCCCTTAAGCCTTCAAGTACCAAAGGAATTCTAGGCAGGGATCACCACTCCTTGCGGAAGAGCTGTGTGTTGTCCTGCTGGTTGCTACCAAAGCCTCTTTTCCCTATGTTTCAAGTCAGGACAGATCTCAAGATGAACTGCTCAGCCAAAATCTACCTCGTTTGAAGGCAGCTTTGGCTTTTTGAAGGATGCTCCCATGCTTGTAATAACTTGCTTTATCCTGATTTTCAGCCAGTGACAATTTACTCATGGTCTTTTTTCAATGAGTGGTGTGAGTTTGCTCCAAACCTGCAATTCTGGGTTCTTAAATGCTTTTCCTGCTGCTGGTAAAGACTGTGCCAGACGATTTAATGCCAGAGCATTAAAAATTGGCACCTTTTGTCAACCTTCTCCACAGTTAAGTAGGTTTACTTAAGGTTTTAAAGCTAACACCAGGAAACAGTGATTTCCTTGGCTTCTGTTGTTCCCAAGAGGATTCTGATTCTAAAGATGCTGCGATCACTGCTACTCTTTGAAAGCAACATAAGGAACAAGCCCTGCAACACAGCAAGAGCAGCTTCATCCCTTGCATGAGTTCCCAAAAGGGGTAATAATTACTGGTATCCAAAAACCCAATCCTGGTGCTGTGTTCATCTTTATTTGCAATACATGTTCACCTTTGCTGGGACATTCCCACCCACCTCAGTTACCACTGCCCTCCTGGGCAATGCCACATCCCTCAGGTGCCACTGCAGACAGGGATGTCATTTCACAGGGAGTCTGTGGATACTCACTGGTGGGGTTACTTTCTTGATCCTGGCACTAGTAAGTCATTAGTGCTTCTTAAATTTGTAACTCCATAATACAAAAGCCATTCAATCTTGGCTTAGCCTTTGTTATGACAGATAAACATCAGTCATTGGAACAGAAATTGATGGTTTTTCAAGGCGAGAAATTTTGACCTCAATACATTTAATGTGGGCAACAGAGCATGGAACCAAGGGGTTCCATATATATATATCTGATGATTCCACAACAGAAACTTCCCTGCAAAAATATAAACAAAATAGAGGGGGAAAAAACCTAGGTGGGGGAAAGAGTGAATAAAAACACAGAGTTCTTTAAGAAGATTATTAGGGAGCTAGAAAGCCTCACTGCTCCAGCAAGCACCTGGGTTAAAAGGGTCACTGAGAGCATGATGAAGCAAAGACAGAAGTTAAAATGTAAAAGGTTTAAATTAATGTAATCAAGCATAGCCAGTGGTAGATGAAAACAAGAAAAAAGGGGTAAGAGAAGGAGAAGACATCAAAACATCCTTGACTAACCACGGTAATGCAAAGTTACTACAACTATAGGAAAAAATCTAGCAGAATTATTTAATAGACGTAGTAATGGCAGCAAGTCTAACAGTAGCAGAGGCCCATTCTTAGAGTTAAAAATTAATAAAGCAGATGAAGTGTAAGCCTTCAATAAGTGCTCCTACTAGATAATGGTAAAGAAACAGGGTCATGTACTTTCATCACAGGAAGGTAATTATGTACTTTATAGTTTGCTAATGACCCAGCAAGAATTATAACAGGGCTAATCGTGAGACTTCCTGGTCAGCATCCTGAGGGGGTTTATGGACACTGCAGTATTAGAGACCTGTGAGCACAGAAGAGAAAAGCCCCAAATGGGCCAGGTTCAGAAGCAAGGCAGCTCCACCCAACGCTAATCTGAGTTTTTGAAAGCATCCAGATGTATCTGTGGATCCACGCCAGTGCGCCCGTTCAGAGATGCATTTAGAGGGAACAAAGGGAAGGCTGCAGGGCAGGGCAGAAGGAAAGCAGGCGGCATTTGGGGGATGAGATACCCTAAGGTCGAGTGCCAGGACAGCCCAGAACTCCTGGGATCCATGTGTGCCTCCAAAGCAAAGTGCTGGCAAACCAGCTAATGCGAGTTCTGGCTCCGTGACCGGCACATCAGGGAGGGAGGGGTTCCTGCCAGCACGACACCAAAACCTCTGGGCTGCTAAAAACGTGGGAAGGGTGAACACCCCACAGGGCTCACAGGAAAGTAAAACTCCTTCCTGAATAAGGCACAGAGGCTGCGTGTTTTTCATCACTGAAATGGACCAAGGAGTGTTTACCCTGGTACAAAAGCGCTTCTGAAGATGCTGTAAAGCAGAGAAAGGCAGAGCAGCAGCAGTGGAAAACAGAAGGTGAGGTTAGGCATGGGGGAATGGTTTCAAACTGAAAGAGAGCAGGTTTAGACTAGGTATCAGGAAAAAATTCTTTACTGTGAGGGTGGTGAGGCCCTGGCACAGCTTGCCCAGAGAAGTTGTGGGTGCCCCATCCCTGGAAGTGTTTAAGGTCAGGTTGGATGGGGCTTGGAGCAACCTGGCCTACTGGAAGGCACTCCTGTCCAAGGCAGGGAATTGCAACTAAAATGATCTCTAAGGTCCCTTTCAACCCAAACCATTCTGTGATTCTATAATTCCCAGCAGGAATCGTAAGTGAGGGATTTATTTCTGAGGGCAAGTAATCACCATCAGAGGTGCTTGGACAGTTCAACTACTACCAGCTGACGCTTTTGGTGTTGTCAGATCAAGGCAGGATCTCTTCCTGAAAGTCCTCTTTAGCTTAAGCAATTTTCTGGACTTGGGAAGGGAAAGTGGGTGAACTTCTTGGCCCATGTGGCACATTTCAGCTCGATGATCTCACAGTCCCACCCACCTTCCCTCTACCACCTGATGAGTCCGTGGGCAGAAGGCCTGGGGCAGAGGAGCCCTGTGATACAACCTGAAGCCACCCTGCAGCTCTTGCTTTTCCAAGCCAGGCTGGGCCCAGCACGGGGCCACTGCCACTGCTCCTGCTGTGCGTGCTGGGACAGCATCCAGCCTTGCCTGTGAGCCATGGTGAAAGCAAAATAAGTCTCTGCAGCAGCTGCTGAGCACAGCCAGCTGTGAACACAGCTCTCAACACAGCCCTGTCTACTCTCAGGAGTCAAATGGGAGGCAGAGCTCTGCTTGCACGAGAGCTGTTCAGTGCCAGTGGAGTTAAAGGTACAACTCTGGGAGCAAGGAGGGACACAGGTGACCTTTCTGTGACTCTGCCTCTCTTGGGCTAACCAAGGCACCTATCCATTACTCATCCTCAGTGAACAAAGGCAAAAGGCAACAGAGGAGACCAGGTGGTCTGTGCTCTGAATGTTTCACAGATGTTGTGAGACAGCACCAGTGAACCTTCCCCACCAGTGCAGTCCTCCAAGGAAGCATCCCAAAAGCAGGACAAGGCTGGAGCACCAGAGAAGAGGAATTTGTCCACACTCCCTTCAGACTGGCCTGCACAAGCAGACCTGGACAAACAGGGGTTTCCTTAGCTCAGCAGTTTGTCCCATTGTTCCTACCAGTGCTCAAATTGCAACAAGGTGAAGACTGATGGGTGTGAAGGCGGGGGGGTCACCTCCTCCTCCTTCCCTGGGCAGCATCTCAAGGACACCTCTGAGTCCCCTGTCCCTCTTCAATTAAATTGTCATTCATTATTGATTTGCTTGAGCCTTAAAATAACCCTCCCAAGAGCAAATCCCTAGTAGCCAGCACAGCCCACTCAGGGCTCAGACTGTGCGGAGCCACACGGTGTGTGGAGTGAGGCCTCGACAGCTGAGGAACTCTGCTCCTTCCCCAGAGCTCCCCAGGATGGGCCGAGCTCGGTTACCACCCCACAGAACTGGTGGCAGCCACTCGAGGGCTTGGTTGTGCAGCAGGAGGGTGAGGGGACAGCCAGGAGTCCCTCCTGCATGTGTGCCAGGGCTTCCCCATCGGCCTCCAAGGATGAGAGGAACCCAAGGCTGGCACAGCTTCGGCAGGGCTCTGACCCCAGAAGTAACCCTGGTAAAACAGGTACAAGAGCAGGTCCATGATGCAGCCTCAGAGACTGTCACATGGGCATCAGCTCCCCTGGCTTCTCCCAGGGATGGAACTGAGGAAAACAATCATGTGTGAAGCTCTCTGCCCACAAAGAAGGGTCTCTCTAGACAGAAGAGGGTAAGCAGGGAGTTCTCTAAAGCTACTTCACCAGACAAGAGAGGGTCACAAAACAAACTTACTCTGGAAACTAGCAACAGAGAGATCTCCTGGGCACCCCAGGCAGGAGAGAGAAAAGAGAAGAAGAGTGCTGTTAGAACAGACAGGCAGCTCACTGGACAGGGCTCAGCACACGCCTCCATGTGCCACCTGCCCATCTCTGCACAGCTCTCCAGGAGCAAAGTCTGGCAAAAAGCCTTTTCTACAGCAGAAGGAGATCAGGACTGTACCTTACAGGCCCAGACCCTGTAAGGGTGAAGCTGGGGACATGTTCTTCAGCTCAAGAAAGGTACCTTCACCTCCTGTTGTCTTTCTCAGCCACAACAGAGTCAAGAAACCCCTCAGTACAGTGACAGTGCTGAGAACCAAACTGCAGTGCCAAAGGCAGGACAGGCTCTGCCAGGCACCAAGAGATGCCAGGTTAAAACAACTCCCTGCTTGCAAACCTGTCCAGTGCCCTGCCTCCCTGGGCACCTGGGTACCCTCTCACAGGGTACCTGCTGCTTGGCAAACCTGACGAATCTTTCCCACAGCAGCTGTTCACTGTGGACATCACAGAGCCTTCTACCAGGGTAAAACTGGTAAGGATGCAGTCCTGGGCCTCTCTTCTCTCCTTTGGAGGGCTGGATCTAACTCATCATCTGGCATGCAAGAATCACCAGTAGAGAGGCTGGGGATGGCCAGGCTGTAAAGACCAGGTCTGGATATTCGGCCATGTCAACAGCTGGCCTGGCCCATTGTAGGGATGGCTGCTAGGCAAGAGGCTGGTCCTCCCTCACCACCCATCCCAGGTCCAAGAGCCCATCCCTGCCCCACTCACTCTGCAGGCTGGGGAGACTGGCATCCTCAGGCTTGGTTTTCAGCAGGTGTGGGAGCCGTGTGTATCTGTACCCAAAGCCACAGCCCTGGCAAAAGAGATAAGGAGAGAGCTTAGAGGCTGAAAAACAGCTAGCGTTTGCTGCTACTGGAAAGTAAAATGCTCAGTGTCCCACCAGCCCTAGGGGCTAAGAGAGGCAGGGATGCAGGATGCTCACCCGCCACAGCCTGACGAGGATCCAGTTGGTCTGTGCCCAGGGTCGCTGCTCGTAGGGAGCCAGGAGGTTCTTCATCATGGAGATCCGCCTGCCAGACAAGCACAGAGATCAGCCCACAGGGTTTGGGAACAGGGGATTAAACAGGATACACAGTAGGACCTGTGGAGCTGGGGCAGAGGAAGGCCATAGATTAAGGGTGACAGAAGGCTCCCAGATCAACTCCACCACGCTGCTGCAACTCCTGGACCCTCAGTGGTGCTTGGCAGCCCATCTGCTCCTTCACCCAGCCCTGCCACCACCCCAGCCCTGCCCCAGCTCCCCGGGAACAGGCAGGGCAGCACTTACTGCTCTTCTGGGATCCGCTCTACAGCACGCAGCGAGTGGGGGTAGCAGACGTAGCTGGCCAACGCCTGCATCAGGGAGTCCCGGATGTCTGAGGAGGAATGAGAAGGGACTAGGCCAGGCACCCAAGGACACACTGCACACCAGGGAGCACCTGAATGCCAGCAGCCAGGAGGGACTGGCCCTCATGTAGAGGCACATTGTCCCTGCTGACATGGAGAGCATGCTCATGCTCAGGCAGCTAAGGAATAACCCCAGACTGGACAGGCAGGCAGCTGGGACATGAGTCCTGCTCTCAAAAGGGTATCCTGGGTCATGCATCTACTCTTGCAATAAGCAAGGTAAGGGCAGTGCCCAGTCTTGCTTTGTTGAGGCATAAAGCACTCAACAGATTCAGCAGACAGATCCCTACAGAAGCCTGGTGAGCCACTGGCAGTGGGACTGGCCAGACCTGTGACATTATCCTCCCAAAACACAGGAATGCAGCTTTACCTGTGCCCACAATCCTCGAGTCAGCAAAATGCTTGGCCAGTATGGCAGCAAGGCGCATCAGGGTCTCTTCGTATCCTGCAAGAGAAGGAAGGAGCAGGGGTCATGGCAATGGCCTGAGGGGCAGCCCTGTGCTCCCGGTGCTCCCATGTACATGGCACAGGCCATGAAATTCATTCCTCCTACAGCTAACTGCAGCTTTATTGTGTATCTAGTTGTCAAAACAGTGAGCCGGGAAGACACATTCACCTTCAGGAGAGCCTCTCACCCCAGTCTGCAGAGTCTGAAACAGTTATTCAGAGAAAGATAAAACCATGCAAATGAGTTAGATGGCAAGGGAGAGGTGCAGAAGAGGCTGAGCAACACAAAGAACACCCAGGTCTATGCAGAAAAGCCATGGCCAGCCTGCAGGCCCTGAAGAAATCAGCTACTGCTCAATTCTGCTGCTGCCCAAGAGCAGGCACAGTCCCCACTTATGGATGTGAACACTTCAGCTATGCCTGCTGGTGGGAACAGAAGCTTTTCTTACCTTCGCGGGCTCTGGAAAGCACAGAAATATTTGCTAAGAGCTCATCGAGGTCATTTAGCCAGGAAAGCACAGAATGTGCACAGACAGAATCCATCTAAACACAGACTCTTGGTATCAAGTGGGTGGTTATCTCCATAGGAACATATCCAAATCCCAGGGGAATGTGAAAGCAGTCTCAATTTCTGCACTCATGGCACATCCTCTCCCACCCAGAAACCAGAAGGTAGTGGCACACATTGCTGAGGAAATCATTTCTTAGAGCATCCCAGCCATTCCTGATACATCCTTGGAAACACAGTCCATAGCTGCCAGTGATTTTCACTATGGCCAGCCCTGTAACAGCTTCGGGCAAGGCACAGGCTCCCTATCTGAGCACAGTGCCCATGGCTCACCAGTGGGTACCTACTCAGGGAACAGCCTCAGCACCTGCCCCACAGCCCAGACAATGCATTGGTGCACCACATCACAACCAGGAGTGGACACGGAAGGGCAAATGCCCAACTACTGCACTTCACCATAAGGATGTGACTTGCTTTAGACTTTATCAGGCCAGAATCAGCAAGCTGTCCCCACCCCTCACCTGGAAGTTCCTCCATGCTGTTGACAGGGCTGAAGTAGTTCTTGAGTGCGCTGTAGCTGTTCATAGCCACACTGAGGTAGAACTCTGGCATGAAAGCGAAAAGCGAGCCCGTCCTGTCGCCGTGCTCGATGGTGCGGATGCACACTCGCAGCAGCCAGTAGATATCCTGCATCTTCTCCTGCCCAGAAAGAGCACAACAATCCTCATCCAGCTGCCAGCTTCTCTTTGGAAGAACAACAACCAGCACCACATTCAGACCTCAGAAGCATCCCCACATGGGAGATGTTGCTCAGACCACTGCTCGAAGTTTAGTAACCAGATCTGTGCCATTTGGTGTTTCCATAAAGCGGTAGAAGTGTCAGCTGGAAGAAACAGAGATCTCTACACCAACCTCAAGCTCAGAGCGTGACTGTCACCAATGTGATGGTTTTGCCTCACCAAGCCTTGAGACCCTCCAAGCACTACTCCTTGCCAGGGCGTATCCAACCACACAGGCCTGGCAAAAAAGCATGTGAGTTTTGATTCCAAGGACACTACTGAAGGAAAGCAGGCACTAGCAAACCCAGCAGAAATCTGCTGGAAAGAAAGCTGGTCCATTGTTGGGATTAAATGGGAACAGGCTGAAAGCTCCCACCAACGTAGGGCTTTGCAATAGGCAACCACAGCCTTTCAGGTTCTGTGCCAACCATTCAACCAGATTTACTCTACTGACAAACATCAGCCTCTTGACTCTCTAAACAAAACTCACAGGGTCCTAAATTAAAAACAGGAAATTTAAGGCCATCTACATAATGTTAAGCTATAAAAATGGGCACCAACAAAGTCATAAAAAGAGGAAATATTATTTCATATCCTGCAATGCCAAGAAATAGCATAAGCAATAGCCACTTGCATAAAAATAGATGGAAAAGGGTTACAATTCTAATTTAAGAAAAAATTAAAATCAGGAATGCAGATAAGGCATTTCATTTGCTTAATGCCTTTTCTAAAGAATTTTCATGAGTTTATATAGTAAATTAGGCAAATCAACTAAACTGACTAACAGACATCTTTATCTCAACACTGATACACATCTCAGCCAAAATGTTGCTTTCAGGATAAAAAGCAAGTGTGCAAACAACATTAAGGTTAAAAAAGCTGCATTTGGCTTTATTAAGACTTGATAACCTCAAACATCATTTCAGGTATTGACAAGCTAGAAGAAAGCCGACACCAAGAGGATACAAAGATGTGATTACCCAGTGTGATGGATAAATACAGTGTTGTAATAAAATAAGCTGTAATTCCCACAGGGATGTTTTGAAGGTAGAATTATGTGCTTTAAAACTAGAAGTGTTTTTAAGCTGTAGCATTCCCTTTTGTCTAACCTTGACTCCCTCGGCTCAGAATTAGCCAGTGACTAATTCCCTTGAGGAAGCAGCAGCCTCTGCTGTGCTCTGACACCTCAGCACAGAGTGGGACTTCACCTCTAGACAGAACCAGGCTCTTTCTCTCCCTCAGCAGCACCAGTGCCTGCCACATTCACACAGATGTCACCCTCCAGTGCACACAGTTCCTGGGGATGCAGGGGCTGCTTAATGGATGTGTCCATTGGGAAAGAGCAGGGACCTGTGATGACTGTGAGATGGAGCCCTGAAGGAAAAGGCTCCTCAGTGCAGCCACATTCTGCTCCACTGCAAGCTCGCTGGGCTCCCAGGGCACATTCCTGCTCTCCCTGTGGGCCATGCAGGCCAGGACAGCAGCACAAGTGGGGAAGGCTGTAACCTTCACTCCCAGATGCTGCTGATTCATCAGGAAAGGTGACACTGCAGTGCTGGTTTAGTGTGACAATGGATCATCTAGAGACATGAATAGTGTTTCTATGTGGGCCATCACAGCGATACCTGCAGTGCACTCTGGTGATGCCCCTCAGCCTTTCCAGAGCAGTCCGGGAAGAAAGGATTATTTTCTGGCAAGCACAGGCTATGCTAATGCAGCTGGAGAGCTTCTGCCTTGCAGTTCTGCTCAGGAGGGAAGGAGAGGACGAGCAAAGAGCTCATGAGTCAGTTTCAGCCACTGCAGCTCTGCTAGACCTGTTCGTAAGAACTCCTCTTCCCCTCCCTGTTTACACCCTGGGACACACAAAAGCTACAAAGAGAGATAGGGCAAGGCAATGTGCAAGGGAAGAGAGCAAAAAAAACGAAACAAAAACCAAAACTGCTCATGAGAAAACAGATCAGAGATTTTATCCTGGAAAATGGTGAATTTAGGGAGAAAGGAACAATCTGTGCAAATGGTCACTGCATTACTAAATGTAAAACACATTCTGTGTGGGAACCAAGTGAAGAAGGGGAAAACACCTGAACAAGAACCCTTTGGCTTGGATCCTGTGGATTTCAGGAAGAGCAGCAGTAGTGAGATCCCCTTGTGACACACAGCACAGCTCAGGGGAATGGTTCACAGCAGCCTCTATCCTATGATGTGTCCCTTTAACCCGCACCCTTCCGTCTGCAGTGCCCTAAGGGAAAGCCTAGAGCACCACACAAGCTCAGAGCAGACTGGGTTATCCTAACAAACACTATGGGCCCAAGCCTCACACAGCAGGCACCGATACACAAGAAGGGAAAACGAAGACCCAGAGATCATTTGCATTGCTTCAACACCAGGGAAAATGACACTTGTGATATGTGAGCCAAGCAGCACAGATGCAGAGGCACACTGGTCTGCTTGAGCTGCTCGTGTTGTGCTCCTGCCCACCTTTGAATAAATGGTGACATTTATCCAAGCGAGGCGTCGGCTTAGGTGATTGAGCTTCTCAGAGAAGACCTTTTGGCTCTTCAGCAGTTCCTCGTGGATGTCTCTCCTCTGAAAAGAGTGCAGAGATGTGAGGGCAGATGTCACTGGCATTTACAGCATTCTTTTTCGGTGCTGGACAAACAATGCAAAAGCATATAACCATCTTGGGGCTTGCTAGGGAATACTGGTAGGGGGGAAAGGGGTCAGCAGCCTTTCTGTGGAGGGAGAGGGATTCAGTGCTATAAAAAGCACTTATCAGTCTCAGCTGAAGTCCACAAGGTCTGATGGAGATGCTGGCACACTTGGGCAGTAGTAATTCACCCTTTTTGCCCGATACTGAGGCTCTACCAGAGAAGGAAGCTGGAAATCCAGAGACACTTACCCTCTTTGGGCAGCGGCTGATTTTCTCCTCTGTGTCTTTCAGTGCCATGGCATATTCATTCACATCATCTGACACACCAACCATCTGAAAAACAGCAGGTTTCAACCATAAATGAGGAGGGTTTTTTTCCCTTAAACATATAAGCATGTAACCAGATCCCCAGTGGAGGTTGGCAGAAGGACAGGGCACACACAGTCACTAAATAAGCAGTAAACAGTGTCAGTGTAGAAGCATAGATTTTGAGAGAATGGATTCATGAACAGCATGTGCCACTTACCTTCCCAAGCTGCTGGTGGACACTGAGGTTGTACATCATCACTATCCCATCCAAGACTTCCAGGAGGGAGTTCTCAGTGATGGGCTGGTCTGGTTCCTCTGGGGGTCTGCCCAGTAAGAGACCCTCGTTTCCATGGGTGCCTTCAACTGCAATGCACCCCCAAGACAGGAAAGAAGTTCTCAGCAAGGCATTTTGGCACCTCAGCTTCTGCCTGCACCTCTCTGAAGCCAAAGCCTCACTGCGACTCTGTAACACACAGCTCCTTCCCAGCCCATTGTTTCACTAGATACACCACCACACCATTCCCATCTTGCTGCCTGCATCAGACCTGTTCAGGTAGACCCAAGCCATGCAAGTTCCAAGCTCCACTTCCTCAAGCCCTGTACATGCTTCAGAGGCCTGCCGGGTCCACCCCAACAGCAACAGTGCTGCTGCTGCACACACCATCCTTCGGCTGGTCTGTCTTCAGAGCAAGTGTGGCCACAGCTGCCTATGAACCACCTCCCTGCAATGTCTCACCGCACTTGAAGGAACCAAGGCAGCATCTCTTTACACATAGAGAGTGACAACATCACCAGTGCCATGTTCAGGACGGCAAAAGGGTCTTTTGGGTGTGGAATTTTGGGTGTCAGCATGGCCTGGGAATGGCAAGGAGCATTGCTGATAGTAAAGAGATTTCATTCCTCTGGGGAGTACTGGAAGATGCCGTTCTGCCAGGGACCACCTGGACCACGCCAGCTCACAGCAGAAGCACTCACTGTCCTCCTCTGTGCGCTGCTCCACGCTCAGTGTGCGCACTTTGATCTTCTCCAGGGAGCCCAGGGGCCGCCGCGGGTTCATCAGGCTGACGGCTGCCGTGCTCAGGAACCGGTTGGCACGGCCCAGGGTGGGGGAGCTGAGCCAGCCAGGCCTGGCAAGAGCTCCACCAATGGCCAGGGCAGCAGAGGGACGCTGGGACTGAAAGGAAATGGAGGGAGAAGGAGTTCCAGCTGTTTGGCCGCCCGCTGTTCCTCCCTTGCCCCTGCGAGGATATTGGTATAGATGCACAGTGGCCACTGGAAGATGAGCAGACACCCTTCCTATCATGGCTGGGCCAGCAGGGTAGCAAATGGATCATCCTTCCTCCAAGGGTACATGCCAGGCACAAGCAGCAGACCTGCACAGCAAGAAGCTGCTCTGTCTATAGTTGCCTTGCACCCTTCCAAATGCAAGCACCAAGAGCTGCCATGGAGGGGAGACAGCATATTCAGATCAGTGGGTAGAGAGAGAGCAAAAAATTTTGCTGCTCAAACGTGGTGCACCCAAGACCTCACTGATCTCCTGTGACTCTCATACAAGTGCAACTATTTATCTGGTTGCCCATGGACTGGTTGTAGTCCTGGCCCAACACTGCCTTCCTCAAAAGCACAGCCTTTCTAGCCAGAGGCTGAACTCACTGCCTCAACACCACGGCCTTCGTAGGTGAATAACACAAATCACCTGTGCTGCTGATGTTGCTGATTCCTCATCTTCGTCAAGATCATCCATAGTCACTGCCTGCAGCTCTGCAGGGTCGATCAGGATGTTGGCTTTTGCAGCCAGGTCATCTGCACAGAGCACACCAAAGCAGCCATGAACGCAGGAGTCACTCTTCGCTTCCCATGAGGAAGGCTCATCCTCTTTCCTGCTTCTCAGCAGCAGAGAAGCAGCCAGAAAAGTTGGATGCTGTATCAGAACAAGCTCACCTTCCCCCAGCTTCCTGGCATTGAACAGATCTGCCCTCACTAACAGAGCAGAGACCAAGCAGCAAGAGGTGCTGCTCTCCCAGGACCTGTATCTGCTCCTGGTGGAACCAGCTGCAAATAGGATAACTGAGGAACCAGGAGACAACCACTAGGGCCAAACTGGACTAGTACAAGAATGGCAACTCTCTGCCTGAGACCATCTTTGAAGTATCCAGCTCTTCTGTGCCGTCCCATGATGTGTCCCTAAGTCACTAGGACTGAGACGCAGACCCAGAGGAAGGCTCTGCTGATGGCTACGTTGTACAAAGCCTGCAGAATGTGTTCTTTAGTCCACAGCTCTGTCTTTAAAGGTGGCCAGGATACCTTGGTAAGAGACTAGAGGTGATTATGTGGTTCTCAAGTTAAGTAATCTAATTCTGAACAGCCAGGGATCAACCTCAGACAGAGAAAATGTCCCTCATCCTGCAAATACCCTGGGAAAGGAGCCTCTGAGCCAAAGGCAAACACCCACATTAGTCAGAAACCAGAGAAAAACAAGTCCAGTGGAATGGCAAGGGGTTTGTAACCCTTCCACGAGGCAGGTTTGGGAAGCCTATTGCCAGAGTAGTGTGCTGCACACAAACACACAGCTGCAGTACATACACAGGGCTGCTCCTCCTCGCAGAGTGGTACAGCAAGTAAATCCTGGACATCCTTCACGCCCAGCAGAGCCTGGCTGATGGTCAGTGCTTTGACAGCTCCCAGCCCTTGGCTGTGGTGCAGCAAGAGCACCACACCAGAGGATATTCCCAGACTATCCCTTTCCCTCCAACTGCCACATGCTCTATTCAGGGATACAAACAGTAAACAGTTAACTTAAAGGACACTCCACCCAAGTGGAGTGGTGTCTTCTTCAGAGTAACTTGAATCTCATTAAAATTCCAGTCTCCTCTTCTTGAATTTAATCAAAATTCATTGCCCACAGCTCCCTCCCTGGAATGTCTCTTGGGTGAATTCCAGCCAGGACCTGGATCCAGGTATTGGCAATGACAGCACTTACCTTTCAGAGTCTTCTTAAGATGAGACAGAAGACCTCCAAGTCGCTGAAGGTCAAAATAATCCACCTTCCCATTATAGAAGAGTTGAGGAGGGACATAGGCCTCTAAAACAGAGGAGGAGACTTGTTTTTTTCCACAAGTCCCATGCACAGGATCCACAAAGACACGTAAGGCCTCCTAAAGAAGACCCCAGGTCCGAGCTTGGACCAATATTTAGGGACAACTTTTGTAGTCATGAAAGCACAGACCATTAAGGCAGAGGTGATTTCCACAACAGAGCAAGCATTAAATTCATGTAGAAACAGGAGCAACCAATGGCCATTGACAACAAGCCTCCCAGCACCTCCTCCCTCCTGCCACAGTCACTGGGGTAAGCTGGATCATGAGAAAACTTGGCAGCTCTCCACCTGGCTACTCCAGCTCTGTCACTTAGTCCCACAGGGATCATAAGGCACTTATTGAGTCTAGAGAAAGGGTCAGCCTAAAGTAAGAAAAGGGAATGCCAAGCAGATCATGGCAGCACAGGTAAGGTGGGGTTTGAGGGTGGGAAAGCAACTGGCACTGACTTAGTTTCCCATTAAACCCACAGTTCAGTAACCATAAAAACAGACAAATATCCTCCCCTAAACTCTGATATGGGATCACTGGGCTACTCTTTCACAGACCCACAGTAAATAGTGGACTCTGCTCCAAAGCAGACAGGGGGAATAGCAAACAGTACAGGTGTCCCTTTGCAAGTCTCAGATCTGGATATTAACTGGAATAGATCTGCACACAGGAATTTCCCAGGGTAACAGAAGGCTCAAGCACTCTATTAGAGATATAAAATTTACAACACCCCGGAAAGCACTGCCAAGAGGCAAACCTTGTCCTAACCACAGAAACGCCTGCAAAGCCCCTCCCCCAGGCCTCACCTTCACTGCTCAGGGCAGCCGGGGTCTTTGCCTTGTGGCCATCCCAGAAGAAGCGCAGGGCAGCAATGAGCCGGTGCAGGAAGCACACCATGTACTCTGGTGGGCACAACACAGTCAGGTTCTAGGGCAAGAATCAGAGTCCAGCCATCAGGGCAGGTGTGAAAGTGCATCTTAGTCTCAAGGGCTACATGGGGCAGACAGAAACTTTAGTGTTCTCAGCCTTGCTAGCATCTCTAGCTTCCAGCTCTGGTAGGGGACCAGACCTGAGGGTGGGCAGCAGTTTCCATTTCCAGAAAGTCTTGGACACTAAAACAACCATCTGGTCTGACAGGGGAAAAGGGGTAACACATCCTCCACCATGAAAGATGGTGGACACGGAGATGTAGGTGAAGAAAGGGTTTCCTGCAACAGCAGATGCCGGCCTCTCAAAGCTTCAGGCCAACTGCCTGATCCAGAGCCAGAGGAACAATCTTCACCCAGGCAGTGAAGAGGATGCCAAAGCCAGCAGCCCCACTGTGGCAGAGCACTCCACAGCCACACTCCCTGAGGAGTTATAGGAGGACATTCACCTCCCACCAAAGACTTCCCAAGGACCACTTTCCCATAAACCACTACAAAGGACTTGGAAAGTTGCCTGGTTTCTAGCCTCAGACCTCCCTCCTCCTCACTCCCTGCCATGTTCAAACCTCAGATCAACAGCTGGAAGCAGCCCAGTCAGAAGGGCAGAGCTCCCAGCCTGAAGGTGCCAGAGAGTCCTAGGGGTGAGTCTTGCAGGAAGGTTGGCCCTCTGACTTACCCCTCTGTTGCTAGCGTTTTCCTGAAGAAACTTGCGGAATTTGTTTAGGAAGATGTATCTGGAGGCTTCCCCCTGGCAGAAGGAAAATCAGGTGGTAAATCTATGCCTTACAAGGCCCATAACATGAAGGTACTGTCACAAAAGACCCCCAGGGCACTTACCCCTCCTCTGTCCTTGTTGTTCAGCAGCAGCTTCAGAATCTGAACCTGGAGACCTTCCACCACTAAAACAGGGACAGACGTCTGCCATCAGAAAACAAGCACTGGAGAGCAACTACCCCTCTTAACCACACCTGCAGTACCCTGTCCCCAGGAGAAAGGCTATCTCCTCAGCAGAGGAGGCCCAGGAAGAACTGATGCCAGCAGAAGGCTAATTCCACCACCGAGAATTTTCTCCTCTACCACCTAGCAATAAATTCATCCATAGCTAAAAAACAATGCATGTGTTTGCTTGTGCTCCATGATGGGGGCTGCAGGTCTGTGCAATGGAGTCCCAGCACTCCTAATATGCCATCAGAAAATGGCCCTGGCTGGCCCCCACCTTTGCAGCACAGCCTGTCCTGGCAGGAGCACAGCTAGACTTTGGGTAGTGAATAGGATTTGGAAACAGCTCAAGACTTGGTCCTCCTGGCTGCACAAAAGGTGTGGGATCTTGGCAACTTCCCTCCTCCCTCACAAACCTTCAATGCGTTTCTTGAGCCGCTGGCAGCCTCTTTCATATGCCCGACGCCTCAGTCTCTCCTCAGCACTCTCCTCCTTCACCTCCTTACTCTCCTTGCCCTAGTTGGGGGACAGACACTGATTAGTAGGAGACCACTGCACAGGGAAAGTGTCTTGCCAGAAACTTCCTTAAACAATGTGAAATGGAGAGCACAAACTCTCTGAAACAACATGCCAGTGCGTGACTGCAGCTGGCAGCAAACCTAAACAGGCCTCCCCAGCCTTGTAATGAGTGAGGGCAGAAGATCTTTTGAGGACACCCCAGTCAACCTATAATGCCTTAGACACTGTGAGGTTCCTTTCCAAATCTGTTGCCACAGAAAACTGTCCCCCCTCCCCTGTCTGAACATCACACCTCAAATATCCCCTCTAAGGGGACAAAAAAGATGACAGGGCAATGGAAAAGCTACAGCTCTCACACAGCTCTGCAGGACCCACCAGTGCCAATGCAGCTGGGAACATGGGCCATCCAATCTCCTCAGCCACAAAAAGATGCAGATGGCAGGCCACAACATTTCTTCAGCCTCCTCGGCAGATGTGGCCGTACTCACCTCCTTGGTGAAGCGGTTTGGCCACCACGTGGTGGGAATGAGCTCCTGCAAACCTGCCTCCTCCACTCGCAGAGGGCTCTTGATGTAGAAGAACACAACAGAACGGAGCACATCGAAGCTGTGCTGGAGTTAAAGCAAGCACAGAAGCTACACTGGGAGAAGGTACAGGGCGTGTCTCCAGAGTTGTAGTGAGAGACACCTTTCCAAACAACCACTGCAAGATCCAGAGCCCCTTCTCCTGGGAGAAGCCCCACACAGTTATGACAGCAGCTGCCCAAATGTTACCATAGAGCTGGACTGCTCTGAAAGTGGCTTTGCTTTAGGGATATCAGAGGTCAGTCAGATAGAAATGAGCTCCTCTGTGTCAGTAGGATGTAAACTATACAACACTGCTTCCTCTCCTCAAAGCAGGACTTTGTATGGAATGGTGTCAGGCAGAGGAGATGTGAGAAATGACCTCTCAAAGGCAGGGTGGCTTCTGCCTCCCTGGATCCACAGATCCTTGAAGTGTCCTTGGCTGCATTATTGAGGGAAGGGAAAACTGAGACAGCAGGAGACAAAAAGGATACAGAACATTGCTGAGTAGGTATTTCCTAGATTTCTCATGCTTCAAGACTGCAATGGTGAGCCGGAGGTAGTGGATCTAGGAAAACAGGAGAAGCAAAAGTGACTCCATCTGCAGAAAATACAACCCTCCAATAGCTACAGTGTGACAAAACTGCCATCTTTGGATCAAACAATTTCAGAATCCAAAACATCGTGTACCTTTGGACAAGGGGACATAATAGAAGCTGGCTAGTCACAGATTCCTGGGAATTCAGAAGTGCAACTCACTTGTAATCCCAGGTCTGGGATGATGGGGGAGAACCTGTAAGCCCGCAGCAGGGACATCAGTAGCTGCTTGAGGCACTCATGCACTTCATACTCCTGAGAAAATAAGAAACACATTGAAGAACAACAGCACGGAGTCAGGAACAGCTGTAGCTCCCAGAGTGTGACCTTGGAAGGAAGCATTCATTTATGAACTGAAAAAGCAGGTGCTCTGAACCCACAGTGTCCCTCTGACTCCACAGGAGAGAGTCCAAGCAGTAGCTGGTGCCATTGCTTTGCTACTGGGAAACAAGTTTCTGCACTAGTACAACCAACCCAAAAGTCACCTACCAAAAGGCAAAGTCCCAGGCCCTATTTGTTGGGCAGTCCCCCTTCCTCATATCCCCTGAATCTATTCAAGTCAGTGCATTGGTAGAACCAACCCAGAAAGGAAAGAAGTTACTCTTGTGTAAATGTGATGATGGAAGTATTGTCTTTTTGAGTCCAACTCATAGCCAACGAGCAGGATGAGAGCCAATTCTTCCACAAACACAGCAGCCCAACCAGAATGTCCAGTTTCACTGCTAAGATGGTGGGACTGAGGGAGTCACGACATTTTTCAATTAAACTTCTCATGACAGCTGGCTGGGCCAGTGGCCACATCTGTTAACTGTTACCCCAAAGGGCAGACGTGCTGTCTCCAAGCAGATCCCTGACAGTGACTGGCTCTGTGTAACACCCAAGCACTCCAGGAGCAGCAGCAGCTTCCCAGCTGCCTCAAACAAGTGTCCCAGGAAGGAGTGAGCTCATCCAGCACAGACAGGAAGGGAAGTTGGAGGAGGCTTTTCCCCAGCAGTGCTGGAGATGGGAAGAGTGCACTGCAAATTTCTACCTCAGTCCCACACACTCTGATCAATCTCTTGAGCACACAGCAGTACTTAAGACCTCCACAGTCACATACACATTAATAACAATCAAGACACCATTCTTATTGGTAAATTTGATGTTCCCAGAAGCAGGAAGTTATTCACCGTCATCATTTTCTTTAGCAGTAGAAGAAGCTTAGAAATGCCTGGTTAACTCATTGCCAGTGTCTGCATTCAACCCTCATTCCCTGGGTGTGCAGCAGCAGCCAGATGAGCTAAATGAAAGGGTGGTCTACCACAAAAAAGAAGAGAAAGATGCTGAACACTACCAACATTTTCTAGGGAAGACTCTTGTCCTCAGCACCTCCCAGGGTCTCCCTGGGATCCCTAGGGAGGAACCAGCACCCTAGCAACTCACCTCCATAAGAAGCCACATGAGATCCAGCAGCTGCTGAATAAGGGGGTGGGCCTCCACTGCCCCTCCTCGCTCAAGGATGCTCAACAGGAAGGTCATGAGCACATCTTCCACCAGGTATACCTTGCACTGCAGACAGAGAGCCAGGTCAACGTTCCTCTGTGGCACAGTCACCACCCAGTGAAAGCTGAGGTTTACCTCACCTTGCAAGAGCACTAACAAGAACTACAGAAGCTGGCAATGGGCAGGCAAAACTCACCATAAGAGGGGAGAAATAATTGAAGATGTGAGCTAATGTAATCAACACTGTGGGTTCTCCCTGCAGCTGCCACATGGACGTGTCCTTCTCCACCAGCTTCCCCTCCTGCAATGACAAATCCAGAAAAACACATGGCTTTGAACAAGCCCAGCCCATCCATACACCAATGACTGAAGGAACCAGAGGCCTGGAGCAGTCACTGTTTGCTGTCTCATGTCTGTCTGCAGTAAAAACCTTGAATATGGGAATTTAGAATTGCAAAGAAGCCTGGCATATGCCTCTGGAAAGCTGTAGTGCAGTCCAGATGTCACTATCAACCACATGCAGGCACTTTGACAATGTTTTTCTAAAAAAAGGTTTAAGTTTACATGGTAATTTGTAAATGGGAACACCTACAGAGGAGGACAACTAGCAAAGTAGGCCTCCATTCAAGCCAAGACCATAGCATATGGCATTCCCTATGCTTTGGACATAAACAGGTATCTCTCATTCTAGTGGAAAACAGTGTTTCCAGCAAACAGCGCCACAGCCAAAACAGTCCTCAAGGCAAAAGGGCCAGAATTTTACATTACTGAACAGGACATCAATAAAAAGTTTCGGATATGAACAAACTGCTTTCAAGGGTGCAAAATCAAATCCAGCAGTTCTGACCCTGACAAACATCACCTCCTGAACACTGGAAATGAAACTTCATAGGACTGAGAACAACAAAGCCCAGTATGATTTAAATTAAGTCCTGGGACTATCAAGAAGCCATTTTGCAAGCCAAAGAGCTCCAGGGACACGCACGCCCCACGTAAAAGCATGAAAGCATTTAGACTCTCGGGTGTACAGAAACATCTGAGCTGGCAGCATGTGCCAGGAAGAGCAGAGCCACATTTCCCAGCATGGTGCCCCTCAGACCCACCCAGTGACACCAGCCTACCGTCACGTCTATTCCAATATGGATCACATTCTTCAAGTAGCCCAACAACTTCCGAGCCTTCACCAGGTCTGCCACGGGAGGATCTTGCAAGGGCCGGTAACCTTCCACTGGATAAGTAGGCAAGTGTTAAGGGAAAATGCAATCTGATCCTTTCAGGACTTCTTTTGTCAGTGTAAGAAGACTTTTGTCTACTTTATACCCAGTCACAGTTCAAACCACAGTGCCTGCTGCATGGATGATAAACCACAAGCTCTTATCCCCACATCCTCAACATTGCAAGCAGCGAGTATTTCACACCACACTTCTGCTTGGGGTGAAACACTTTTCTCATCAGAAAGACCGACTGGAGCCCCCACAACAGCCAACAGGCAAAGCCAGGGCTGCTCTGACAGGAGCTCCAGGCTTCACCATTAGCACAGGAAGGCAGTAGGCAACACTAATACCATGTCAGAGGTCCCATACGGCTGTGAGGCAAAAAAGGCTCAGCAGCACAGCAGCATTAGGGTTTCCAAAACTGTAGAGTGAGAACTTCGCAGGATCTGAGTGCCTGGGAACAAGCAGCCCCCAGCTGTAGCAGCAGCTGCTGACTCAGAGCTGAAAGCAACTCTCATTTCAGAAACTTGTGTTTGTGTCCTGCAGTTCTGCTCCAGCTGAGGAGGTATCTGGCTCTTCTCTCCTTGACTTGGCTCTGCACACAAGTGCTGACAGCAGAAAGTGAACTGCAGTCAGGTATGAACATTCTAGAGCCCCCAAAGATGGCTTCAGGACAGGCTCTTCTCCCCTCAGACCTCCTCTCCCCACACCTAAAGGATATCGGAGCGGACGGCTTCCAAAGTTAAACGCAACAGACTCTTTGAAGGAGAGGCTGATGGCAGGGAAATAAGCCATTCCAGCACCCCTTGTGATGTTATCAAAGGCAGTTCCCAGAGACATGCCGTTCCTGAAAGAAGGAAAACCCACAAGATTTTAGTGACAGCAGCAGGGGTCTGAGGTCAGCTGGGCAGTACAGATATCTGCACTCCCCTTCCAGCACCTTGCCAACACGTTCACGCCAGTCAGTCATGCCTCCTGTCACTCTTAACCTGGCACACATGCAAATGTCACAGCTCTGCTGAGAAACAGCCACGGGAAGCACAGAGGTACTCCCACTTTCATATGGCAGCACTGGAGTCTGCACAACGGGCAGAGCTCACGCAGCTTCAAGGGAAACCCGAATCCCTATGAGATAACTAAGCAGGACAGTTTAAAGCACATGACTTTTTGCCCTCATCTGTTTGATGTTAGTGGCAATGAAGGATAATGCTTTCAATCTACTCCTCCAGAAAAGATGACATGGACCATCTAACAGTTCTTAATTTCAACTGACTTGTTGCAGGCCAGGGCCAGAGAACAATTCTCATTGTGCGTGGGAGCAGGAAGCTGGGGATTTATCACCCTTTCCACAGCTCCTGGTGAATTTAGGACAGGCAAGGTCTACACTGACCGCAAAAGCAATCAATTAAAGCCAAGTGTGGCATTAAGCATCACAAGAGATGCCCTAACCTCCAAAATCCTGGCAAACTTTACAAAGACTTTGTAGCTTGAACATCTTCCTGCCAAATGCTCTCAACTGAACTGAACTGAAACCCAACAACCTATTCAGATGGTTTTTGAACACAAGGCAGAAAAACAAAGGCCGGAACTACCAAGGAACTTAAAGGGGAGAGGGTAGAAATATGGTTCAGCAACCTGCTGAGCAGTGAGGAAGCCTTTCTGTTACACACAGACATAAACAAAGCAGGGAAAGGGGCAAAGATGCTTACAAGCAGAAAGCAATGGTACCCTCATCAAGGTCTATCAGACAGCTGACGATGTCTCCTGCTGCCCAGGACTGCAGGAAAGGGAGAGAAAAGGTTAAACGTATTTCCAGGGTGTTCCCACATCACAAGAAAGACTGCAACCCAATCAATCCCTTGTGATTCGGTGTTGAAGAAGAGAGAGTTCCTTCTCCCAGCAGTGCACAGCATTTTCAGGCAGCTTCTGGAAGCTGCACATAAAGACCCTGATTGGGATTTTTCTTCCCCTGTGGCACAAGGAATGTATATTTATCCCAACAATGCATCATGCTCTGATGTGCTACAGAGAACCAGATGTGCTTCCAGAGACCAACAGCAGCACTATACTGGGAATCAGGCTGCTGGGGCTGCTAAACAAAGCACCCAGACAGCACATCCAGCACCCCTAAAGTACAGACAAGTGCTGGCACACGGCCTCTCCAAGAGCAGATTGGAGCAGGGAGGAAGGCTTGAGAACATTTCACAAGGCCCAGCAGAACACAGCGAGCAGAAAGAGTCACCTGCTTTCTCCTCCTTCCTCTACACCCCGTTCCTGGGGGACAGCTACTCACTTTGCCATAGTTGGTAGTAGTCACGTTCCACTTGCGCACCCTGTTCCCATCATAGGCATATGAATCTGGCGTGTCTCCAACTCCCTCCTGCACCAAAGTATGAAAGAGGAGACTCAGACCAGACCAGGCATAGAGGATTCCACTCACTGCAAGAGTACCTTTAGGGGGGAGACCTGCAGACAGGAGAGCAGCTGAGAGCACACATGTTCTGTCTGGGAAAAGTACTCACTCTAGGAGTGAATCCAGTGACTTGTGATCTTTGGTTCAGAGAACTACACTACTCCCTACTTATTTTTGGGTCAGAAGAAGAGTACTGGCATCCTACAATTCCAATTTCTGTTAAAGGAGCACCTCACCTCCCTTCTCACCATGTTACAGAGTGACAAGCTAGTCACTGACAACCCTTTACAGAATCAAATATCTCACTCAGTGCCTGAGAAGAGCTGGCCTGAGCCTGCCTCTCCTGGGCAAAAAAAGCCCTGCAGCATCAGCTGCTGAGGGCCATCCTGAGGCACAGGCTGCCAGCACTGCAGACACACACACTTTCTGGGGACAACACCAGCTGAAAGGCAACACGTAGCAGTGTCTACATGCAGCGAGAGCACAGCAACACACCCAGCATGCAAGGCTTTCACACTGTGCACCACTCTGTGGACACAGACCAGAGAGTCTTGTAAAGACTCTTAAATCAGCAGGCCTGGTGTTTCTAGTGTGTGTGTGGCATTTCTGGTGTGAATGCCAGCAGGGCAGGAGCACAGCACCAATGCAATGCTCCACACTGACCTAAAAAGCAGTGGAGGAGCATCCCCCCTATTTGTTACACTACCTCCTGATTGAATCTGCAGTTCAGAGTACACCAGCCAATCTGCATGAGTCCCTGGGAGGAGATGAGCACCTCATAAATCCATTTCCCTGAAAGAAAAAGAGACGCCACACAGTGAATTTCTGGCCCCCTGGCTCGCTGTTAAAGAAGCTGAGCCTGACACTGCTCCCACAGAAATAAATGTGGCACACAAAGGAGGTTCAGGATATCCCCAGGATTGCCCTCCCACCTCTGCACTCCGGCACCACCCATTCCCCTATCCTTCTGACTCCCTGGAAAAGCCAGTGGATGAACTGGGGAAGAGGGTGCTCAAGATCTGGAACATAGTCAAGATTTCCTGAGCTCTCTAGTTGTGTAACTCCCCATACACTCTTCTCAAGGTCTTTTCTCAAAGCATCACTGGTTTATCTCCTTACCTTTATACACACATGTTGTGGCCCTGATGGACCCAAAGTTACTGTGGCCAATCACCTGGACCAATAAACAGAAGATATTTTAATGTCAGCCAAAAAGACAGACTTGTTTAGCTCTTCCCATTCCCTCCGTCCTAGCCCTCAAAACCAAAGCAAGCTGGGAAGCTATTCACAAGGACAGTATAGGGACAAGAAGGGACATCTTCCCCATCCCAGCAGCTGCATTTCGAGCCAATTGGTTTGCACTTGGAACCATCCAGGTCCCTCCCACAGCTCATCTGTACTTGATAAATCCCAGTGAAGCATTCAGAACACCAGCAGTACAGGGGCAATGTGGTGACAGATAGCTTCCCAGTGAACTGTGACAAAAGTGTATACAAAAGTGACTATGGTATGGGAAAGACATCTGAATCCTGGCCAAGTTAGAACAAAAGTACAGAGTCAAGGTGTCCAGACTAAAGACCAGGACTGGCAGGTAACATGGTGTCCAAAAACTGAACCTTGTTAAATCCTGACTCTTGCAATCTCGGGACAGATCATGAAGAGGAAATGAAGGCAGGAACAAGGAATTCAGAGACTAGCCAGCCCAATCCAATCTGTGGGTCAGTTCTAGGTAGAGCCAAAGTAAACTGCAGTGGGTGATTCATGGGAATGGGGAGATCAGGGTAGCCTGCTTTGCTAGAGGCAAAAAGGCAGGTGTAGATCAAAGAGAGAATGAGCTCAAGAGCAGGAGATGTACTTGCTCAGTGAAAGGGTGAAAGGAGTGCAGAAATTACTGAAGTAGGAAAGGCTTAAATTCCAGTGGATTCTTTCAGCTGACTTTTTGCATGAGGAACATCAGCTAAGGAGCAAGCAGGGATTTAGTGGAAACAAAGGATAAAGCAAAGCCTCACTTTAGCCTCTTTCTAGCCTTTAGAGAAGAGCAGAAGGAAGGAAGAGGCAGCCTGCTGGAGGGAGGGACAGGAAAGCTGGCTGCTGGCCTTTCCTCTGATTAGCCAATGAGCCCCTGGGCCAGGGTAATCCTTTCACTTCCCCACAGCCCCACTCAGAGCTCACCAAGACTTAATACTGCTAGACCTTTTCCCAAGAGAGCTCATTTCCTCCAGAATCCTGCAGTTTTCTGGGCAGACTCCCTTTACACACGCTACAAAGCCAGTGGCAGGGATCTGTTATGAAGAACAAACCAAGAAGCCAAGTGCTTTGAATCCCACAAGACCATTTTCTGCTGTGCCCAGCAACACACTCACCCCAAGTAAGTCATCATCGACCAGCAGGAGCCCCTCAAACCCGCTCGTGTGGTCCAGCACCACAGTGGAGGGACCGAGCCGGCCCTCTGCTACCTGATCTGAAACAAGAGTTGCAGAAAACCTGTTAGGGAGAGCTGTGCAGGATTTAACAAATACAGCTGCCACATGCTTCCAGCCAGACTCTGACAGCACCTGGATTCTGCTACAGGGGGGGAAGATTAAGGTAGTGTTGCCCATGTTAGACCATGAAAACCTCAGGAAAGGAGACACCAGTGAGATTTGAAAGTCTTCACAGCAACTCAGCTATACAGCATTCAGGACACATGTTAAGTTTTCCACATCACCTGAAAATTTTATTTTGACAAAATTCAAAGACTAAATTCTGTGCCAAATGTTTGGCCAACATGTCACACTTTGCAGCCAGCAAGAAAAGTTCCTCTTTCTAGGAGGGGAGCCAGGTTGTATCCTGCCATATTCTGATTCATTCAGAGAAACAGATGTTAGTAAGAACATAGGGAACAGCCTGAGGCCCAAAGTGAATACCTGTAGAGGAGACCAGTATGTAAAAATTGTCAACAAACCTCTGCATCTCCCACTGAGGACAGCACTGCACACTGCTGGTCAAAACAATGGCTCTGCCTATCATTATCAGTAAAATACCTCCAACACTTGCCCCCAAACAGCTTTTCCAGACATTTTAGCCTGGAAACATGCCTCCTTCATCTGCAAACAGACCTGCTTCAGGGTTGGCTAATGAGCCCTTCACAGGCAGGATTTAAAGGTACAATAAATTAGACCACAGTTAGGCACAACAGTGCTCACTCAGGGAAATGCCTTTCGTGATACAACTTGTCCTTCCCAATTAAGCAGCACAAGCAAGAAGCACAAATTGGACAGGCGCTCAGTATCTCCTACCTCGACTGTCTTCAGAGCCATTCTCCTCTGCTAGCAATCGCTCAAGGTGCTCCTGCAGGTTCTGGAACGTCAAGTGCTTCCTAGAGAATAAACACACAGGAGCTCTTCAGAAAAACTGTCTCCAGTTTTCTAAGAGTTGCAGCCCAGACACGTGTCCTGTGCTGTGAGACACGAACCGTGAAGTTCTGTCAATCTGTTTCATGTCATGAATCCAAGGAATTTGCTGCCCATCATGTTGGGGCAATGAGTGAACCAAGGACCAACACAGCAAGAACAAGCTAAGTAGTTAACAAAGAATCTTACAGTCTTCAGTCCACTCAAGAGTGTTTTGTGGCAGTAAGAAAATGGTACTGTGCTACAAGGCAGCAAGAAACCAGCTGTAATACCAATAATTATGGACCATGACTTTGCTGAACTCAGCATCATACAAACATGGCATAAGTCAGGATTTGTTTTTTCCCCCAAGTATTTTGCAATACAAAAGAAGAGAGAGGACCACAGCAGCAGACAAAGGTCAGGCTAGTCCAGAATTCTCTCCCTGACAACAGCTAAAACCATATTGTTTTTATACAGAAAAGTCTCTCATGCACCCCTTTGGGCCACTGTTCTAGAGAACTTACTGCCCTCCCTTAGTTCTCTCCTTTCAAGGTTAGTTTACCTAGTTGATCCTTGCACAAGAGCCTCCTATTACTGTGAGAGTCACTAGTTGTTCCTATCCCTGCTTCCCATTTCCAAAGCCATCTGGAGAACAACTTCTCACTTCTCCAGTATGAGGGATTTCCCTAAGACTGGTGAGAGACGTTGTGAAAGCCTGATGGATGTGCAGATGCACAGAAGTGAAATCAAAGAATCAGTTTTGGTTGGCATGAGAAGGGTGGCTTCAGCAAAGCTGCTTAATCAGCAGCTAGCATGGAGGATGAGTTCTGGAAGGAGGGTGGAAGAGCATGAGACAGGCAGAGAGATGTCTGTAGTGAGCTCCTCTATGAGGAATTTAGGCCTCTGAAGGCAAGATGTCATACCATAAAAGTTGCTCTCATATGGCAAATGTTATTTTCAAGACCTCTTTGACTGCTACTGGGCTCTCTACCAAGTAACCAAGTCCAGAGAAAAAGGAAGGAGAGAGAGATGAGTCCAACAAACTATCAGTTCTGTGCTTTCAAGTCATTAATCACCAGACAAAGAAATCAGAAATACTGAAAACCAAACTGCTCAGACAGATGGAATGTTCCAAGGCTTGCTGGCAGGAGAGCTGTGGCAAAGTAACATGACCCACTTTGCCTCCCCCGCACCATCACCCCGGCTCACCAAGAGCCAGAGGGCCAAGAACTATTTATAGCAGCCCCGAGCTCACGTTGGAGCTGGCAGTCCTAAGTATAGCCCGTGGAATGTGACCCCAGCCACGCTGCAGCACTGCCAACAGCAGGAGCCACAGGCCTGCCTCGCTGTGCCACACTCCTACCTGCCCTGAACCTGTCTGACTTGCCTCTGGCAAAAGAGATGCAAGAGGAATTCTTCTCATCCAACATTACAAGTTTCTGGGATACAAGATGAAGGAGAACTGAAAATAAATAGGAAAAAACCAGTCACTAAACAGGAATTTTTTGTTTCTTCTCCTTTGGTGACTCCTAATAGAAGTATGAGCAGACCCATAGCCTGAAAAATGTATGATATTGTATGGATCAGTAACAGTCTTGCCCTTAGTTTACAGGGCATTGACAACCTATTTTTACTTGCTGTACCTGAAACCTGTGCATTTTGCACTTCCTTACAAGTAAAGGGGGAACAGGAATAATCATGTGAATGCCTACTTATTCAAAAAATATTGCCAAGTGATTTTGTAGAAGGGATTTTTCATGCAAAAAAGAATCCTTCCTAGCAAGCCCTCCAGTTTGAAAAAGCCATTAAAAGGGAAGCCCTCAGAGTAGTTTCTGTAACACAGAGCTGCTGTGCTTTTAGCAAAGATCACTGTGTGGCACTAAAAGATCTTTCCTTTTGTGCAGTGCTGTTTATCTGGAGGTGGCATCGCTTGCCACCTGGGCAGTGAGAAGTCTGATACCTGTAAGCAGCTGCAGGCTGGTTCCCATCAGCATTGGTAAAGACTCGATGCAGATAATCATTCAGTAGCCTGCTGTTCACGATCCCTTGGGAAGAACAGAAAGGAAACAAGCTTAGGGAGTCAGGAGCAAACTCCAACATTAATTTCATGGACTAAGCAAGAAACTGGTAACTGTGGGAAAATTATATTCATGTTTGCTGATCACCACAGTGGAAAACACAGCAGTCATTCACCACCTTACTGTCCTCATTAGAAGAACCAGAGTGCAGCATTATGGGGTGCATCTCCTCAATAGAGGCTCTTAACAACTTGAGCTGCTCTGCCATAGCAACGGGGAGCCTATAAATTGCTCCACAAAGGTGGAAGTACATCCTCAGGAATCCTACTGTGCTACTTCCAGATAAAGTAACTCCAAAAGCTGAAAGTAGGAATCCAATTTTATTTTTAAAAAAATAAAAATACCTTAACACTACTGCAGTTCCTGATGTCCTATTCATATCTGGAATGTCTCTTAGCTGCACTAGAAGATGCTGAGATGGAAAGGCTGCAGGTGCAGTTCACCTCGTGTAACCCAGAAGCCTCTTTAATGATGTGTGCCTCACCTTCACCAAACAACTCCTACTGTCACATTAATGCAGCATTCCTTATTTCTGAGTGCAACAGTGCCCTCAAATGCCCGCTCTGTGGTCTCATAAGCACACTTGTGCTGGATTGGTGACTCCAAAAAAGCCCAGACTGCCTGGCAGGTATCAGAATTTCCCAGAAAAGGATTAATTTGAGAATTTGACAAGCTGTTCATCCTGGATGGGGAACTACCTAAAACAGACAGCAGGCAGGCAACACAACATTCTCCAGCCTCATGAGGCAGGGTTATGTGCTAAAGAAAAGGGTCTGTGGCATGAGTTTCTGGAGTCCTTAGTACTGCAGGAATGTCCCTTCCAAAATCTTATCTCAGTTCAGGGATATACTCAGTTTCAGCCCTTCCCCACCTCACATTAGCAAGGTAACTGCAACTGGAAGTCAGCTGATCTCAAGCAAGGCAAGGGATGCTCCCTCAATCCACAGTGTTCCTGATTTCACATGGCATGTACAGGCCCCTACCTGTGACCTTGGACTTCTCTGGCTCAGTGCTCAGCCTGTAATTCTTCCTTGAGAAAGCAGTCCCAGCACCTCTCGACGTCATTCTTCACAGGCACCACTTCCAGAGTGGACATAAGATGGACAGACACCTAGAACAAAACTTTCTGGGGAGGATGCTGCCTTTAGATGTCTCCCTTTCTTGGAGGTTGGTGTACCTGAATTAAACAACAGGGATAAACCAAAAAATAGCCGGAGTCCTTGCATGTCCTAACGACATCATACAACATCCCAAAACCAACTAACTGCCAGCCCTGCTCTCAGTCCCACCTGTCCAACAGCCCAAAACGGCCCCAAAGCAGATGAGCCATTAAGGCACACTCCAGACAGCCACATAAACCCCACTCCAAACAAAGGCATGGGCGCAACCAACCCAGAAACACAGGCAAACTTCACACCAAGCTTGAGCCAGAAGCACTGAGCCAGCACAGGGCCACAGCTACCACCACTGCCAAACAGGGAACCACATCACTGTGCTTCTCGTGTCCTGACAAAACACTTCTGCCTTTCTCTCCCACTCTGCATTCTTTAGCACAGCAATATGCACCTGGTTAATCTTCTGTTTAACAAGTGTTTAGATTATTCTGCCATGCAAAACACAGAGAGAGGAATAAGGAATGAGACAAATGCAGATAGACAGGACTACAATAGAATATCACTGACTACAAAGCAAAAGGCCCAGCTGTCAGAGTCATGGGGACCAAAGCAGACACAGGTAATAGTATGCAATAGTGTTTACAAGTGAAAATCTATCATGAGATTACAGATACAACAACCGTCCTGGTATCACTAGAATGCCATCAGAGCTGACATGTGCCAGGACAAAAAGAATACATTCAAGTGGCTAGTTCCATCCAGCTTCAAAATATTCGGTTTACGGTTTCCTGTTTCCTGTCTCCTGTTTCCAATTGCCCCAATAGTCAACCATCACTGGGAGACTCTCCTGTTCCCTGGGCATCTGTCAAAGCACTTTGTGACACACAGAGCAACAGGAAGATGCAACAGGAGCAAAGGCTGAAGGGATTAAATGCTTGCTGGCAATCTCATACAGACTAGAACCTAAGGTGAACCCAAGAAAAGTTAGTGACCTTGCCAAGTGATGCAAGTACCACAGCAACTCCAGATCACCTGAGCTTCAGCCAGACTTGGGAAAGGGCTTCCTAAAGCCCTTCTCCTCAGGACCACCCCAGCACCCAGCAGTGGAGCAGCACTGCCTGGCCTCCCTCCTGTAGCACTGCTGAGCAAAAGAGCAGGAACAAAGCAAAAACCAGCCTGGATCAAAGGCCGTGAATGATCTGCGTCAGGAACTTGAAACAAGAGATAAAACAATAAACAGAAACACATCGTTTACTACTAAAGCAGAGCAGACAGCACAATGTGTACTATCCTAAAAGTACTGGAAACATGACATGATTTCACCTCTGTCAGGACAAGTTAAAAACACCCGAGGGCAGTGGGGAGTGCCCATAGCTCTCCAGAAGTGCAGCCAGCCTGGTACCAGCACTGCTGAAATAGCCTGAATGCCCAAACAGAGCAGGCAGCACGGCCACGGGGGCACCATATGAGATGCACTGCCGGCACTGCTGCAGTGCCAGGGTGTTTTCTTAGTTGGTGCAGATGCTGCTTTCAACAGGTCAGAGAAAGGGCAGAGCAGGGGGACACACATCTGCCCCATGCGCAATTCACAGAAGCAAAGACGTCCAGCTCTGAGCATGGCCCCGGGTTGAACTCCCTTCTCTTGGCAAAGGCAAGCAACTTCCAGCAGCAGGGCAGAACACACAACACAGGGGAAGCCAGATCTTAAGTGCAGGTGACTGGAGGCAGGGGAGGAGGCCCAGAAGCCAGGCCGGCCAACACAACTTTGTCCGGCAGCTGCTAGCCAAGCCCTGGGGCTCGCAGCAGGTACAGGGGAACAGCACAGCCCCGCACCGCTCAAAAACTGCCCTGCTTTCATCCGAGGCGTGGGTCTCCGTGGCACCCCAGCCTGCCGGCACCCCCAAATCACAACCACCGGGCAGCACTGCCGTGCCCACACCCAGGAACCGGCCCCAAAGCCGGGCTCACCCCGCAACCAAGGCGGGCAGCCCGCCCCCCGCCCAGCGGCGCCCCCAGCCGCAGAGACACCCCCTAAACCGGGCAGCACTCCCTGCAGCCACAGACACCCCCAAACCAGACCGGACCTCCATGCCCACAAACACCCCAAACCCGAGATCCTCCTACACCTGCCCACAGCCCCCGAGGCGCGGCGGCCACCCCCCGATCGGGCGCCTCCCGCACAGCCGGACGACACTCCCCGAGCTGGCCGTGCCCCGAGCCCCTCCCGCGGCCCCCGGGGAAGCCCCCGCGCTGCCGGGACAGGGCCCCGCGGCCGCCGCACTCACCGCCGGCTCGGCCGCGCCGCCGCCGCCGC
>WBMZ01000428.1:0-17177 GCA_013400975.1 Atrichornis clamosus | reverse complement strand
CTTTTTTTTTTTAACTTTTTTTTTTCCTCTGGTTTTTTGTTTTTGGTTTTTTTTTTACCATTTTTATGATTTTTTTGTTGTTGTAATGCAAGTCCTCCGGGCACAAGGATGGAGATGGATCAGATCCCAGCCAGCTTGCGAAAAACAAAAAAAAATTGGGATAAACCCCTTTCCACGTCCTTTGCTGCCTGGGCAACAGCAGAAAAAAAGGGATTTTGTGGCTCAAAAGCAGCAAATTCTGTTTGAGTCCGAGCTCCCCCTCTCCCTGCCTGGGTGTTCATAAAGATTTGGGATTTATTTTACACACCTGGACGCCAGTTTTTCCAGCTTTTTCCATGGATTCAGCGGGAGTCAGGAAGGTGTGGGGAGCCCATGTGTGCGTTCGCATTCCCGCTCTCCACACGGAGCATCCTCCAGCTCCACACCTTTGGAGCCAGCAGAGGATTCCCTGGAGCTCAGGGACGGGAATCTGGATGGATCCAGGCTCTGCTGCCAAGGATTGTTGGAATTTTGGGCCCTGGAATTGGGGTTGGAGCAGCAGGAGCAGAACACGGCGCTGCCTTTGGGGCGGGTTTGGCTGTGGGGTTTTTTAGGGATAATTTAGGTTGGGAAGGACCAAGGATGAGTCAGGAGAGGATTCCCTGGAGTTCAGGGACGGGAATCTGGAAGGATCCAGGCTCTGCTGCCAAGGATTGTTGGAATTTTGGGCCTTGGAAGTGGGGCTGGAGCAGCAGGAGCAGAACACGGGTTTGGAGGTGGGGTTTTTTAGGGATAATTTAGGTTGGAAAGGAGCAAGGATGGGCCAGGAGAGCACAGCTGGAGGCAGGGCGAGATCCAAGGGATCCAAGGAGTTATCCCGGCCTCATTCCAGCAGTGGAAGGAGTGGCACCTCCTGCTCCACCATGGAATGACAGAGGGAGGACAAGGGGAACATTCCCTTCGTTCCCTCGGGGATCCGTGTCCCACGAGCTGGAGGAGCCCCGGGAAGGACGGATCCCATCCCAGCCTGGCTGCCCATGGGATTTAGCCCTGGAATCCTCTCCACCATCCCTGCACCTGGCCCAGGTGGGAGCCCTGAGCTCCAACTGAGCCCAGCTCCACGCGGGAAGCACTTCCCTGACTCCTGTCCATGCCGGATCAGGGCTCGGGCTCGTATTCCCAGGAAAAACCAGAGCACCCCTGCCTGCTTTGGGAGGTACAGTTGGCATTTTCTGGGCACTCCGGGAGAGTGGAATTAGAGCCAGAATTAAAAAAAATAATCCCTGTTTTACATATACACACACAGAGTCACAGAGGGAAAGGAGAAAACCAGGAAAAATCCCAACGATCCTGCGGCTTTCACTTGGCAGAGAGATCCTGCGGCTTTCACTTGGCAGAGAGATCCTGCGGCTTTCACTCTCAGCCGAGAGCAGGGAAGGGAAAATTAGTGCTGGAATGTGGGCATGGACGGGAACACCCCCTCCAAGGGGTTCTTTTGGATTCCCCTCGGAACCTTCCGGAAGGAGAAATTGCCTCAGTGCCACCTGGGGAGTGACACTTCTCCCTCTCCTGGCCCAAAAAAATGGGAATTCAAGGAAACAGCCCCAAAGCCTGGATCCACAGGGCAGAGCCACCACAGCAGCGTTTTCCAGAGGCAGGAAAAATGTCAGAGCTGCTTTATCTGCTCCCAAGAAAGCCAAGGCCTCCTCTGTGCCCCTGGGGAAATAACGGGAGCAGCTCTGGATGGAAATTCCAGCTCTTACTGCATTTGGAGGATCCATGTGGAAAGGGCAAAAACTTTGGGAAGATTTTTTTGGGGCAAATCAGTGTTTGTTGAGGTTTTTTGGGAGAGGATTTTTGTCCCTTCGTGTCTGGCAGCGATTTCCTGGTCGGGGGGGGCTGGACACAGCTCAAAGCAGCAGCCAGAGGGTGGGAAATGTTCCCTCATTTCCCTGGGAGCTGCAGGAATGAACACGGGGCAGGAAAAACCCAGCCAAAGGAAAATCCAACACAGGGAAGAGAGGGGGGGAAAAGCTTCCCAAGTTTTGCTTTCCTCATTGGAAAGCTCCCCCTTGAAAACTCTTCCTCTCTGTGAGCCCTGGGGTAGAAAATCCACCCAAGGAAAGAACCCACAATCCCAAACACAGGCAAACCAAATCCTCATCCTGGCCCACGGAGGTGTTTTCCATAAATCCAGCACCTTGTGCACGACTCTTTGATGTCCAAGCTCTTCCCAAAGCCGGGGGACAGCCGGAGGGACCCCCCTTCATCCCCCATTGTTCCTTCCAGGAACACGAGGAGCAGGTGGTGGAACCTTCCCACCACCAGGCTTTCCACATCCTCCCCTTCCCAAGGTCCTGGAGCTGAGCTGGGAGCCCCTGGCAGGGCTGGAGGGAGGAGCTGAGCCGGAGCAAACCTTTGGCTTCGTGATCCAGCAGGATGGAGGAGGTGGATCCAGCAGCCCCTTGGGAATCCAGGGAGGTGCAGCGGCTTCTCCGCAGCCTCGGCAAGGTCGGGAGCAGGGAGATGGGAAGGGATGGATGGAGACTGGTGAGGTGAGACACAATCAGCCACTGGACACCGATCCCGGGGAAGCTGGAAAAGTGGGAAAGGGAAAGCAAAGAGCTGGTTATGACACACAGAAATTCTGGGTAAGCCTGCGGTGGCTTCGTTATCCCAAAGGAACAACATTCCAGCCTGGAAGGGCTCCACAATCTATGGGGAACTTTTGATTGTGACATTAAGGGATTTCCCTCTCCAGTAAAACTGAAAAATCCCTGCTCACTGTCCAAAACTCCCTGTCTGGAATCACAGGGAACAATCCCTCCTGGAGACCCATTTCTCCCTGCAGTCGTCCCTGCAGACGGCAGCGCGAGCTTTAAGGACCCTTCCGAGGCAAACCATTCCACAACTCTCTGATTCCAGGTGGAGAGGGGGCTGTGTCCCACTCACTGCGGTGGGGCCAGTGCCACATTTCCCAGAGAAGCTGGGGGTGTCCAAGGCCAGGTTGGACAGAGCTTGGAGTAACCCGTCCTATGGAAGGTGTCCCTGCGCACAGCGACGCGACCGCGCGAGCTTTTAGTGCCCTTCCCAGCCAACCCCGACCACGATTCCCTGATCCCAGGCCACGCACTGGCGATCGTCCCACTCACTGTGGTGGGGCCAGTGCTACACTTCCCGGAGAAGCTGTGGCTGGGGGGTGTCCAAGGCCAGGTAGGATAGAACTTGGAGCACCCCAGTCTATGGAAGGCATCCCTGTGCACAGCAGCACGTCGTGACCGCGCGAGCTTTAAGGGCCCTTCCAAGGCCAACCATTCCACGATTCCCTGATTCCAGGGCAGAGAGGGGGCCGTGTCCCACTCACTGTGTTGGAGCCAGTGCTACACTTCCCAGAGAGGCTGGGGGGTCCCGAAGGCTGGGTTGGACAGAGCTTGGAGCACCCTGGTCTATGGAAGGCGTCCCTGCACACGGCAGCGCAGTGCGACCACGCGAGCTTTAAGGACCCTTCCGAGGCAAACCATTCCACGATTCCCTGGTTCCATGGTCAAACAGTGGCCATGTCCCACTCACCATGGTGGGGCCAGTGCCACATTTCCCAGAGAAGCTGGGGGTGTCCAAGGCCAGGTTGGACAGAGCTTGGAGTAACCCGTTCTATGGAAGGTGTCCCTGCGCACGGCGACGCGACCGCGCGAGCTTTAAGGGCCCTTCCAAGGCCAACCATTCCACGATTCCCTGATTCCCGGGCGGGGAGGGGGCCGTGTCCCACTCACCGTGGTGGGCCCAGCGCTATACAGCCGTGCACACCGTGCTGACTGTGAACTCGGCCTCGCTGGCCACGATGTCCGTGGGCTGCAGGTTGCGGTCGTACATGGGGTTCTCGAAGGTGCCCCTCACGTTGGTGTTCTCGTGGCCAGCGTAGCCATTGAACGGGACTTTGGGTCTCCTCCTGCGGAATTCGGGAGAAAATCCACACGGGTCACGGCCCTGACGGAGAGAACTGACGGGGTGGATGGATAAAGGTGCTTTGGAGAGGGTAAATCCACGGGGATGGGGCTTGTGGAATTGCAGCAAACCCTGGTTTACAACACATTCAAAGCCTGAACGCTGGGATGTGGAATTTCCTTAATCCTCCTCAACGTGGCCACAAGCCCCATTAATGCCCAGAACGGCCCTCATCCCTCTCCTCTCCCAAACCCTCACCCCTCCACGCTGTTATTTTTCCACCTCCTGAACGAAATCACAAAACCAGACCTAAGGGTGGGGTGATTTTAAGCCCAGCTCAGCGATATTTCTGCCAATCCCCCGAAATCCTTTCACCTTCCCCCCAGTTCCCCAAACCCACCTGTGTTTGTAGAGATAAAGCACAAACCCTGCAATAATCAGGGCGATGAAAGGCACAAGGATGGCAGCTGCCACGGAACTGCTGTTGGATGCAAAGTGGTGTCCTATGGATTCGGGATCGTTTTCCAGCATGCTGATGTCTGGAACACAGCAGGAAGGAACACATTTCAAAGCCCTGCTGTGGGAAAAGAGCTTTGCTCCACTTGCAGGTGACACCAGCAGCAAAATGAGGGTGGAAGTGGTGCTGGAAAAGGGAATCAAAAGCTGTTGGGATGCAGGAGGGATCCTGCCCAGCTTAAGCAGCATCATTTATTTAGAGGTGCAATTAAAGAGAGATGTAAATTGATTTATTTTAACAATAGGGTCCAACTTGGATGCATCAAGTTGGGCTTTAAGGGAGACTCTGAAATGCTGCAGTAATGAGCATCCATAAAGGTGATGAGATTCCAGAAATCCAGGGAGATTAAAGAGCTCAAAGCATGTTTTAAGAGGTATTTAGGAGCTTAAACTTTGGGTGGTTTAAGCTCTCAAGAGCCTCTGTGATTTCTGATGGAGAGACTTTTTGTGGTAAAAACGGGAATTGGGCTTGTCAGGAAATGTGGAAACGTGGAGAAAAACGTGTCCAGGTGCTTCCAAACTCTTCCTGCCTGTGGACAGCAGCCTGTTCCTGCCTCCCAAATGATAAATTTTGTTGTTGCTGTGCTGTTTTGTGCTGTTTGTCTCCCACAAATCTCACACTGACTTTTAGCAGAACGCCCGGAAAACGCCCGAAATAAAAACCCGGGACTGGACAAAACATTCCCTGTTTGGAAACCTCCACTAAGGCAAAATGGAGCTCTGGGAATCGAGGCGGGGAAAAGCGCAAATCCGAGGAATTTTACCAAGTCTCTGGAGGCCAAACTGCCCGAAGCCTTTGCCACGCACAAAGCCCTGGTACACGAAGGTGCCACTTGAGGACTCTGCCGAGACCTGCAGCGACAGGAGAGTGGAGATCAATGGATTTGTCCCACTTTTCCCCAGGATTTAACGCCCAGCTCACCACAGCCCCTTCCCACTGCAGGCACAGCATTAATTTGGCCCAATTCCCCAGAAAATCGTGGCGCTTTCCAAGGCCCAACAGCTCTCACATCTCCAAGGAAGGGAAATTAAAAAAATCTCGTTTGCAATCAACTGGAGAGGACGCAGTTGATTCCAGAGGGAAAGGGAAGGCTCTGGGCCGTGGGTTAATCAGATGCACATTTTTTCCAAGCTCCAGTGGATCTCTAAAGGGCATGGGAAGCTCCCAGACACAGTGGGGTGAGGAGTTGACTCCATTAGGGAAAATCAGCTCTCCCAGCCTGACGTTTAACAGACAGCAAATGTCCACATGGAATGAATCACGTTGGTTTCTCCTCCAGTGTTATCTGGGAGATGATGGAATTCAAACCCCAGGGCAGGAAAACCAAGCCAGAGCTGCAGGGCAGCAGCACCAGGAGCTGTCACACCAGGTTGTGTCACCTCCCAGTGCCCCCCGTCCCCTCCCAGCACTGCTCACTGGAGCAGCCTCATCCTGCCACCAGCTCCAGGAGCTATCCCACAGCTTCCAGGGAAGGGAAAACTGGGCTGTGACAGCCATGGGAGTGTGGATTTGGTCCATGGGGTGCCCCTGCACTCACGTGTCCATCCAGAGCCCATTTGTCATTCCTGAACTTGTTGGCAAAGATCTCCAGTGGCCCCATGATCTGGTAAACCTGGAGGAGCAGGTGCACGTCTTCCTTCTTGTAAATGCCTGGAAAAGAAGGGACTTTGGAAGCTCTGGATCACTCTGACTTGGAATAATCGATTTTCTGGCTGGCAGGGCAGAGAAATCACCTCAGGACTGGAGAGTGGACACCAGGCCTCCCACCAGCCCTGCCAGGGGGATGCACTGGGAAGCACAGCACAGACCCACCCTTGGGATGTTGGGTGTGTTTTCCACATGGGAAAGGACCCAACTGTGAGTATTTAGGTTCAGGAAGAGCCTGGTGTTCCGTGGAGGGCAGGGACAAGGAGCACTCATGGAATCACAGGGTATCCTGAGCTGGGAGGGACCCACAAGGATCATCAAAGTCCAACTCACATAAATTCATCTTTTTTTGCCAGAAGCTCCAAGTCCAGTGTCCCAGGGAATGGACAATGGATTGGGCTGAGCTGCTTCCAGGCACAGGCAAAGCAAACCCAGGGCTGGGATTTTGTTTCTCTCAATCCAACCAAACATTGGAGACTCCAAACCTGGCTGGCTCTGTAAAGCTCTGCTGGAGCATCAGCATCGCTCATGGATCACTCAAGCGACAGAGAATCCCAGGATTACTGAGGTTGGAACAGCCCTCCAAGGCCACTGAATCCAACCTGTGCCCAATCCCCACCTGGGCCCCAGCCCAGAGCACTGAGTGCCACATCCTTGGACACCTCCAGGCGTGGTGACTCCACCCATCCAACGCCTGACCACTTGTTCCATGAAAAATTTTTCCCTAATATCCAATCCAAACCTCCCCAGGTGCTATCTGAGGCCTTTTCCTCTCATCCCTGGCTCCCTGGGAGCAGAGCCCGACCCCCTCAGGCTGCCCCCTCCTGCCAGGGAATTGTGAAGAGCCAGAAGGTCCCGCCTGGGGCCTCCTTTTCTCCAAGCTGAACCCCTCCAGCTCCATCAGGACTTCTCCAAAGTTCCCCCAGCTCCCTGGACACGCTCCAGCCCCCTCCATGTCCTTGCCCTTGCCCAGGACACGGCCCTGGAGGTGTCCCAGCAGTGCCAGCCCCTCCAGAGGTCCCTTACCAGACACCTGCAGCTCCACCCCACTGTGGTCTATCAGGGTGGCGTTGACCCTGCTGGTGGCAGGGTCGAAGCTGGTGACAGAGAGCATGGCCGGCTGCTTCTTCCCCAGGTACTCGTAGGAGCCTTTCCACAGGGAATTCCTGGCGAACACGTCCGCAGGCACTGCAACCACAGCGGGAAAACAGGAGCGTTCCCCAGCCGTTCCCGTTTTCCAGGGGTCCAAACACAGCAGGATTTCTGTCTTTCTTTGGAAGTCGCAGGGAATAATTCAGTACCTCCATCCCCACCCGCCCTCTGTGCCACCGGCACCGAGCACAAAGCCAAAAATGGTGGCTTTGATTGGGTTTGTTTGACAAAAAAAATTGCAGCAAACGTTTTAAAAATAAACCAACCTCCTGATGACTTTAATTTGGTTTGTTTGTCAAAAAATGCAGCAAAAGCTTTAAGAAGAAACCAACCTCCGATGACTTTAATTTGGTTGGTTTGACAAAAAAAAGCAGTGGAAGTTTGAAAAACAAACCAACCCCTTCATGACTTGACTTTGGTCTGCGTGACAAAAAATTGCAGCTAAAGTTTTAAAAAGAAACCAACCCCAGATGACTTTAATTTGGTTGTTCTGGCAAAAAAACTGCAGCAAAAGTTTTCAGAACAAACCAAGCCCCTGCTGATTTTACTTTGGTTGTTCTGACAAAAAATTGCAGTGAAAGTTTTAAAAAAAACCCCAGCCTCCTGATGACTTTCATTTGGTTGTTCTGACAAAAAATGCAGCGAAAGATTTAAAAAGAAACCAACCCCCGATTACTTTAATTTGGTTAGTTTGACAAAAAATGCAGCCGAAGTTTTAAAAAGAAACCAACCCCCTCATGACTTTGATTTGGTTGTTCTGACAAAAAAAAAATGCAGCGAAAGTTTTCAGAACAAACCAGTCCCCTGATTTGGTTTGAATTGGTTGTTCTGACAAAAAATTGCAGTGGAAGTTTTTTAAAAAGAAACCAATCAACTCCCAAAATAATTTATTAGGAAAAAGCAATTAAAAAAAAAAAAAAAAGAAAGGTCAAATGTGTAAGATCCCAGAGGGTGCCCCGGGGAGGGCAGTGGATGTTGGTTCCCAGCTCCCCTGAGGATCCCGTGTGCTCTCCAGGGAACAGGATGGGGCCCGTGGCAGCTTCCAGCTGTGCCAGGGATTTCAGAAGGGTTTGGGCAGGGGCAGGGGCGGCAGGGAGGGGTCCCTGGGCCGGGCCCCACACGTACCTGAGGCCTTGGCGAGCGGCGGCTCCCGCGCGGTGCCCACGGGCCTCCCGCTGGGCCGGACGTCGGCTGGGAGAGGAACACGGTCAGCAGGGGCTTCCCACACTGCCCATCACCAAATCCCGGGATCACCGACGGTGGGAAAGCCCTCCCAGACCACCGAGTCCACCCTGTGCCCATCCCCACCTTGGCCCCAGCCCAGAGCTCCGAGTGCCACGTTCAGGAGTTCCTTGGGCACCTCCAGGGATGGGCACTCCAAACCTCCCTGGGCAGTTCCAAGGCCTGGCCACCCTTTCCATGGAGAAATTCCTCCTGCTGTCCAACCTGAGCCTCCCCTGGCACAGCTGAGGCCGTTCCCTCTCCTCCTGTCCCTGTTCCCTGGGAGCAGAGCCCGACCCCCCCTGGCTGCCCCCTCCTGTCAGGGGCTTGTGCCGAGCCAGAAGGGCCCCCCTGAGCCTCGTTTGCTCCAAGCTGAGCCCCTTTCCCAGCTCGCGCAACTGCTCCTGCTGCTCCAGCCCCTTCCCCAGCTCCGTCTCCTTCCCTGGGGAACATCCTTCCTAAATTTGGGAGGCCCAGAACTGGACGTAGCACTGGAGGTGTGGCCTCACCAGTGCCACAGGGAACAAATCCCTTCCCTGCTCCTGCTGCCCACACTATTCCTGATCCAGGCCTGGTGCCATTGGCCTTCTTGGCCACCTGGGCTCATGTCCAGCCTGCTGTCCATCAGTCCTGTCCTGCCTTTCCCTCAGCTCCAACCCAAATTACCCAGAGTGACCACGCTCCAGGAGAGCCACACAGCTCTATTCCAGTGTCAGAGCAGGGCGTGTTCCTCATCCTCTGGGGCAGGACAAATTTGGGTGGGATAAACCACAATCCTTGTCATGTGCAGGTGCTCCTAGACCCAAAGCCCTCCTTCGGATGACCCCCAGGTGACTCTGTTTCAGGAAAGACTGGAGGTGCCACTTGGTTGAGAAGGTGTCACAGGTTGGATTGGGTGACCTCCAAAGTCTTTTCCAACCTAATTCTGTGATTCTGCCTGAAGACACCAACGGTGGAAACCCTTCACAAACTCAAAATCAGGCTCTGCCACCCCACCAAACTTTGAAGGAGAAAAAAAAATCAAGGCTGAAAACACCTCCCTCCTTCCTTTGAGCTCAGAACCTCGCGTTTATCTCCAGGCTGAAAAATCCCCCTTGCAGGACCTCAGGGCCTTTGATCCCTACAACCAAAGGCCAAGAAACCCCGGGCAGGGTCTCAGGGCAGGGCTGGTGTTTCCCGGGACACACATTCCCGGCTCCAGGCTCTCACCCAGGCAGATGGGAGGTTTCCCTGTCCAGCTGCCGTCGGCTTTGCAGGTGCGGTGCTCGGAGCCCCCCGTGAGGTAGAATCCGCTCTGGCAGGAGTAGATCAAGGTGTAGCCCAGGGAGGGAAGATCCAGGGCTCCCACGTTGGCATGGGATGGTGTTTCCGGCTGCTTGCAGTGGTGGGCTGGGAGGAACAGGGAAAAGAGGTGAGAGAAACCACCCAGCTGGACACAGCAGCGGCACCGTGACAGCAGCAGGGACAGAAACCTCCCAGAAAAACTTCCACAGGTTTTTCTGCCAAGCCTGGATTTTTCCCAGTTGGATGCATTAATACGAGGAGCTTCCCATGCTGGATTTCTCTTTCTGGTTAAAGCTTCCCTTGGCTCCTGATTCCATGAACTGAAAATCAGGCTCTGCCACTCCCAACTTTTAAAGGAAAAAGTCAAAACCTAAAGCACTTTCCCCCTTTCCTTTGAGCTCTGAGGCCAGAATGGAATCCCAGACTGGAAACTGCCTTTGCAGGACAAGAATTCCTGGTAAATTTAGCTAAAGATTCCAGTGAGTGCATCACAGCTCTGGGGTTATACAAACTCTTCCTGGGAATAGTCTGTCCTAGGAATAATCTGGACTCACAGGAGCAGACAGCAAATCCTCAGAAGGGTGCAAGAGCCATAAATTCCTGGAATTGCTCCATAACTCCCAGGATTTGGCCACGGAAGGAGAATCCAGGCTTGTCCAGCCCTGGGCCTGCACTGCTCCATCAGGCCCTGCTGTGAAAGTGTCACCACCTGCCCTGAGATGTTACAACACCAAACAAATTAATGGCCCAGCAGGGAAGCTCCCTCTCCCCCACACTGGGAATTTCTGGACTCACACAATGGTTAGGCTTGGAAAGGATCCGAGGAAACCAAATTAAAGATCATGGAGTCCCAACTCCACAATTTTTGCCGAGCTTCTGTAGCTCCCAAAATGCTCATCAAGGAAAACAATCCCTCAGCAGGCTCCAGGAGGTATCAGCATCATCCTCCTTTTGCAGAGGATGATTTGTAAATCCCAGGAATGTGGAAGACTGGCCCAGACTCACAGAATTTGGGAGTCCCAGCTCTCATTAGCTCCTTCCAGAGGACCCTGTCCCTCAATGCCAGAGCATTTAAAGTCAGGTGTCCCAAGGGATTTGCCCGCAGAAGGAGCATCCACAGGGTTTGTTAATGGAAAAGTATCTCTCCAATAAATCACCTCACAAGGGAGAGGAAAAACCTTTTTAATTCTTAGGATACGGAGCCCAGGAGGGAGATCATGGAATTAAATTCCTGGTGGAGCAGGGAAATGATGGACAGGTTAAGAGGAAGAGCAAATGTTTTTAAGGAGGAGAAGCACTGGGAGCCCTCCTGGCTCAGCGTGGGCCTGCTCCAATCCTGGCCAGCAAATGGGAATTCTGAAGGACAAAACAGCTTTTCACCTGGAACTGGGGCTCTGGGGAAGGGACAGGTAAAGGAAATCCCACCTGGAATCACAAGGTGTGATGTCAGGGGAGGAGGGGTGGTGTGAGCTCCCTCGGTTATCACGGAATGTTAAAGAGTCACAGGGAAGTTTTGGGGTGGGAGGGACATTAAGGATCATCCCATTCCACCCCTGCCACGGGCAGGGACACCTTCCACTATCCCAGACTGCTCCAACATGGCCTTGGACACTTCCAGGGATGAAGCAGCCACAGCTTCTCTGTCAAATTCCACCCTCACAGGCAGGAATTCCCCCCTAACACCCAACTCTCCCTAAAATCCAACCGATTTCCTCCGAAAACACATTTTCCTCAGGACAACAAACGGATTGTGGCATTCCCAGGACTTACGGACACAGTCGGGCTGGAGGCCGCTCCAGGTGAGGTTGGGCAGGCAGGTCCTGGTGGTGGAGCCCTGGAGCAGGTATCCCTTCTGGCACCTGAAGAAGATGATGCTTCCCACCTGTTCCAACAGGAAAGAAACTTCCCAGTGCCACGGGAATCGCCCAGGCTGGAACACAGAAGCACTTCCAAAGGGGCCATTCCCTTGTCACCACCACAGCTCCAGCTCCCAGGTGGTGTCTCAAAATTAATTAAACCCTAAAATGAACTCATTAAACCCCAGGGTTAAGGTAATGAATTAGCAGCAATCCTGAAGGATCCACCCTGGCAGGGAATCAACGATCCCAGCCCTGGAGCCAGCAGGGAATGGGCACCCACGGGGATGGCTGGAGATGGAGCACCCCAGGGAGTCCCTGTGGGATCTTTCTCTCCAATCCAAAGATTTCCTGCTGGGTGGGAGCTGGGATTAGCAAAAGCACCCACAGGAGGACCGAAAATCAGCGGGAATTGTGTCGCCAATGTGAATGCTAATGACACCAATAGCCATTAATTAGCACTGCAATTAATATCACACACAATGCACTGCTCATTAACCCCGTGCAAACACACTCGGAGTCTAACGGAGCACCCTGCGGTGTCCTGCTCACAGGAGGACACGGGAATCCATGGGATGAGGCATGAATCCATGGGAGGACATGTGAATCCAAGGGAGAAGATATTAATCCATGGGAGGAGGAGACAAGAATCCAGGGGAGGAGGACACAAGAATCCATGGGAAGAGGACAAATGAATCCATGGGAGGACATATTAATCCATGGGAAGATTCATTAATCCATGGGATGACACATAAATCCATGGGAGGACACAAGAATCCATGGGAGAACGCATGAATCCATGGGAAGAGGACACGTAAATCCATGGGAAGAGGACACGCATGAATCCATGGGAAGACACATGAGTCCATAGGATGACACATAAATCCATGGGAGGAGGACACAGGAATCCATGGGAGGAGGACCCAGGAATCCAGGACAAGGATGGAGCAGGGCCGGGGTTGGGGTGCAGCCGAGGGGACCCTGCTCCCATGGCAGTACCTGGTATCCCTGGGAATTGTTCTGCATCCCAAAAAGAGGCACGCCGGGGTCTGCACACGTCGTGAGGCTGGGATCTGGGAAAAACAGGGACAGGGTTTTTCAGGAGAGCTCGGAGCTCTCCAGGACACAGATCCTGCTGCCCTCTGCAACACCAGAGGGATTTGGCTCAGAAGGAACACATGGCAACAAGGACAAAAACATGGATCTTCCTGTTCCTTAAATCCCTGCCTGCTGCAGCACAAACCAACCAGAGGCACTTCACCAGCCAGGAAAAAACAGGGATCACACCCCTTGTGTCAGGACAGCTCTTCCCTTTCCCGGCTCCACACACCACGAGCCAAACCCCCGGCTCATCCCTGCCCTTCCCTCTGCTCCCACAGGCCATCCTGAGCCCCAGGGACCATGGTGATCCCATCCTTTTCCTTGTCCTGGATCAGCACCTTCATCCTCACCTTGGAAATCATTATTCCACACGGATGGATGGGGGATGGGAATTTTAATGCACCTCGGATCCATCATCTCCCTTTATGCCTCGTTTGGCCTCAATCCATCAGCAGATGGACACATGGGATTCAGGGGAAGGGAAGGGAAGGGAAGGGAAGGGAGGAAGGGCAGGCCCCTGGCTGGGTGAGGGGTGAGGGCAGAGTTTTGGCCTCCTGGCTGTGTTTGGGGGTTCTGGGTGCTGGAAACACAAATGGAGGAACTCTGAACAAATCCAACACTTGGGCTACGGCTGTTTGTGTCAGAAAATGGCATTTTGGGTTCAGCTTTTGCAGACACGCAATAAAATCTCCAACCATTTAGGTTGGGAAAGCCCTCTGAGGCCATCGAGTCCAACTTTTCCCCCCATCTCCTTCCTCGTGGTTTGTTTGGGGACACAAACTGATCCCATTCCCTGAGAAGCATCAGCAGTGTTGGTTCCACTACTGACAGCTCCCAAGGCTGGGTCCCACGGATGTACAACAGGATCCCAGACAAGGATTTGCAAGGAAAGCAGTGAAGCATTTAAATCCAACATTTCCAGCTGCAGCAGGATGCTCTCAGCTCCTTGTAGGTGAGAAACTCCTGCTAAAATCAATAGGAAACCTGGCCACGAGTGGCTTCACATCCCTGTAGCTGCTGATGCATTCAGGATGTAACCAGAAGGGCAGGAATCCATGGAAAACAACTTGAGATCTGTTTCCCAGTTGCCCACGAGGGGCTGAAGGTGGTGGCTGGGGACCAGCCCTCAGCCCCTGCCCTTTGTCACCACGGGAGCCCAGGAACACAGCCAGAGTCTCAAGAAACCAAAGAACACAGTGACTAATTATGGTTATAAACCTCCCAGAGGGATCCAAAGGCTCTGGAAACCTCAGGAATGTGTGGAGATGTCAGCCTGAATTCCCAACACCGCAGCTCCACAGGATTTTGATCTCTTTGCACAGCCCTCAGTGACAGGATGGTCTGGGTTGGGAGGGAGCTTAAAAATCACCCAGCTCCACGGGCAGGGACTCTTCCCACTAGACCAGGCTGCTCCAACCTGGCCTGGGACACTCCCAGGGATGGGAATTTTAGCAATAAGACCCGGAGAAGGAGAAGGATCGTTGACCGCTGAGCACCCACCCCCAAAAAAGCAGCATCCCTCCACGTGCTGCTTTCCAGTGCAACCAAACGCTTCTTCCTGCAAACTCAGGGGAAAAAATCCCAACTTTCCCAGGCACAGGAAGGAAAAATGAGCCCCCAAACTCTCTGCTGGCCCCGAGGGGCCCCCCCTTACCGATGCAGCTGGGCTGGGTCCCGCTCCAGGTGCCGTCGGACTGGCAGAACCTCCGGGCAGATCCCACCAGCACCAGCGGGGCCAGGCAGGAGAAGGACACGGAGGAGCGGTAGGTGAAGCCCCTGTCCTCCCGCCGGCCCTGGGCGGGGGTCCCCGGGTCGCCACAGAACACGGCTGCAACAGGGAAAGGGACACGGGCATGGCACGGAGCCCCTGGAGAGCCGGGAATGTCCGCAGGGAACAAACAGCGCTGTTAACGCCCCATCCAACCCCGGGAGTGACTCCTGCCCGCCGCATTCCTTGGAACTCCCTCTTTTTGTTAAGGCTGCTAATTAACTTCCACCTTCTCCCCCACCCCGGATTTTCCTTTTTCTCCCTCTTTTTCTCCCGAACAGCACAGTCCAGCTTTCAAATGCAGCCCTAACTGTGTCCCTTTGTGAGGTGGCTCGGTGTCACGCGGGAAGCTCCCTAATTATCCCAGATCCAGGGAAAGGTGCGAGGGGTTTGTGTGATTTAATGTGAAAATGGCAGCCGCCAGCCACTGGAAAAGGAATTAAAAGCTGCCTTTAGTATTAGGAGACACTGAATTCCTGTTTTTAAATATTGTATCAAACACAGGGGTTTCCACCCAGCCCCCACAAAACATTCCCAACTTTTGGTGCCACACGGTGCCCTTCTGCCAAAGGATTTTTTGGGGCAGTTTCAGGAGTCCTGACTGCAGGGGATCCAGAACTGGACAAACGCCCAGTTCTGAGGGTGTTTTGTGGGCAGGAACATGGAAAAAGGCCCAGACTCATCCCAAATGTGGCAGAGGTGGAATGACCAGCTGTGTCCCTGTGCGAACCGAGGCTCCCCAAAATCCAGGCAGCAATTTGGCTGCCGTGGGAGAGCAGCCAGATTTTGGGCTCCAGGCATTGGAAACACCACCACGGCACGAAAAATTCCCCCTCCAGCTAATGCCAAACTTCCTTCGGGCTTGGAAGCACAACAAGGTCTCCCCACTGCCAGGCGAAGCAGAGCAGCGCCACGGAGCGCAGAGAAAAGTTGGGAAAGGCACCAAACGAGTGGATTTTAAGCACAATCCTCCTGATTCCCGGTGGGAAAGTGGGAGCTGCCTACTCACGGAAGCACTGGGGGATCTCCCCGCTCCAGGTGCCGTTGCCCTCGCAGGTGAGCACGGCAGGCAGGGAGAGCTGGTAGCCCTCGAGGCAGGCGTAGCTCACGCTGGAGCCCCAGCTGAAATCCGAGCCCACCACCTTCCCGTTGGGAATGGCCTGCGGGGCTCTGCAGGTGATGGCTGCAGGGAAAGACAAAGGCAGGGTCAGGGATCTTCGCTCCTGCCGTTAACGAGGGAATTCTCGCGGGAGTAAAGTCGCCTCCTGCTCTCCAGGAGCATCTCCCAGGATGCACACACTGGGGTGAAAACCCCCAGGATTTCACCTTGAAGTTCGGAGTTGACCAAATCCCAAATCATAAAATATCCCAAGTTGGAAGGGGCCCACAAGGATCACCAAATCCAACTCCTGGCCCTGCACAGACACTCCAAAATCCCACCCTGTGCCTGGGAGCGTTGTCCTGGAGCTCCGGCAGCCTTGGGAAGTGCCCATTCCCTGTTCAGTGCCCCACCACCCTCCGGGGGAAGAACCTTTTCCTAAATATCTCTGCAAGGCTGACTTTGGAGCCAGTGTTCATTCCCAGCTGAAGGGGAAAACCCACCCTGACTTAGCTTGAAAACTCATCCCAGATTTCCCAGAAGATTCTCACGTTTTGGACAACCTGGCTGAGTCTCAGACCAGCAGCTGAAGCAACAACCTGTGGGAATTTCCTCCACCCTGGGCCGCTTTAATTGGACATTTTTGCAGTGCTTTGCTTCTCAGCTCAGGGGGAAGATGCCAACCCTCTGCAAATCACTTTGGCCTCCAAATGAGACTCTGGGCCACGTTCTGGATCATTCCTGCAGCGTTCCCTCAGCGCAGAGAATGAAGGAGGAGTGGCAGAATTGCTCTTTAGAGCCTCTGAAGGAGCTGCAGTGCATTTGGAGGTTTTTATGCGGCCTGTATTTCCATCAGCACCGTGCCGGGTGCCTTTCCCAGACTGATAAAGGAGTGCACGGATGCTGTTGCACATCTGATCTGCACGGGGTGGGGGAGGAAAAGAGAGCCACAACTGCTTTGTTATTTCCCTTTTCTATCCCTGAACTACAGCAGCAATCTCAGAACGCAGGAATACTGAGGAGACTCCGAGGGAACATTTTTCAGGTGTTTCTGGGTGATGCTTGCAGAGCCCAATAATTCATTGGAGTTTGAGCCGAGTTTTTTTGTGGAGAGAGAGGAAAGTCACTTTGCTCCCTGCGCTTCCCTCTCCAGCAGAGGGATAAGAGCCTCCCTCCCTCCCAGGCACGGTGATTGATGGACCTAAAGATAGCAGGGTGTTCCTGCTCCGTGATAAATGCCACAAGCAGGGATACAGGGAATGAGGGAGCCAAGGAATGCCCAGCCGGGCTCCAGGCACGACACAGGAAAATTTTGTGGCCTGCAAAACTTGTGTCCTGTGGTATTTGCAGGAGTCTTACCCTTGCAGGCAGGTTTGGTGCCGTTCCAGGTGCGGTCTTTGGTGCAGGTGAGGGAAGATGCCCGGTCTGACTCCATCATAAAGCCAGGAATGCACTGGAACACCACGGATTTGTTGTAGGTGAAGTCGGAGCCCAGCCTGAGGCCGTTGGCCGGCACGCCGGGGTCACCGCAGTTGATCACTGCCAAGGGGAAAAGAAAACCATTTCTGCCTGCTGGAATCCCATTCCTTCCCTCCTTCCCAGCCCCACCTC